>JAPYZJ010000225.1:0-63124 GCA_030522765.1 Ophioninae sp. B BG-2022a
CTTATGAAGAATCAATCGCTCTTTACTGTGCGCTTGCTGTCTCTAAACTAATGGAATTTTTCTTGATAATGCTCAAAAGGATCGAAAGGACACGTGGAAAGTTAATACCGGCGGTTAGGAGCAATGGGGGGGGGGGGGGGGGTCTATCGTGTCGTCCCTTTTCGTCATTATGTTTGCCGCAGGTAGTCGTTTCGGAGCAAGTTTTGACACGCGAAAAAAAATGTCGAAAAAGTGACAGTGAAGTGTTGGCGGCGACCTTCATTTCCTAAGGACAACTATTTTTTTTCGCACAGGATCTTTTTTTTCTTATTCTAAAGGGTTTAAACTATTTTTAAGCCAATAAAAAAGAAATCGATTTTTCAAAAAATGTACAGTGGCCTTATCCCATAAGAGTTTGAAAACGGAAAAAAAAATTTTCGACCTTCCCAGCCACTTTTCCGGAATGTCAAAAATCACGAAATTTCACAAGGTCGTAGGGTCAGCTTCTTAATCGGAAATTGTCTATTGATGACGAATACGCCCGAAATTTTGCCGAAAGTGCAAAATAAGACTGGGAAAATTCGAAAAACCTTTCTAGAATATTTTTTCGATATTTTTCGTCTCTTAAAAAATGTACACTAATCCTTCTCTCTCTTTCTCTCTCTCTCTCTCTTGACCTAAAAAGCCATACGGTACGGTTTTGTCTTTCACTCAACGGAGTATTCGATCAAGATCAGCTTTGATAAAAAAAACTAGTCTCATTTGTGGATCGATCGGATAATAGAAATCGATTTTTTATTTAACCGAATATGCATTCTCCGGACATTTTCTATTGCCCGCACCCACGACTCTGGACACAGAGGATTTCAGGGAGAGAAAACGAAAAAAGTTTGATAACACGGGTATTCTCTTCCGTTGAATTTCGACGGCGGCGCTGTGCGCGAAATTTATCGGGAGCCCCGCGACCATACACACATACACACACATACATATATATATATAAGCGGGGTTTCCCAATATCCCGAGCGGCGAGGCTCGTTGGGGAAATAAAAGTATCGTAATACGTGCGCCACCTGGCAGATGGGTACGCTCTTCGGCGCGGGCCAGGGAAAAAAGAAGAATACAAAGCAACGGGGGAGAGAGGTCGGGACGAAAGGAAGAGGAAGAAAAAAATAAAAATAACATCCAGTGCAAAAGTACACGTGCGATCCGTTGGCAAAAGCCAGTGTACAGGGGATGGCATATACGACTTGTAGAAACCGAAAAGTGTTGATGCCTCGCCGCAATATGCTGCACACGAACGAGGCAGGGATGAGGACCAGATGACACGAGAAGTGGTGGTTCTTTTTCGATGTTTCTCGTACGATAGCCCCGACGATCGAAGCGGTACCAAGTATGGGGTACATATAGGCAGATCCAGCACATTCGTGGAGAGAAAAGAGAAAACACTTTCTCTCTCCCTCTCACGTTTCCTTTAAAGAGCAAGCAAGGAGAGAGAGCAAGTGCCCGGGTTGCGCCAGCGATGGCCAGTTTGTTTGGTGCCTTGGAGCAACGCCAAATAGGAATTGGCTATTGACCAAACCAATGGTACCTGAATTACCGCTGGCGCACAGCCGTGCTCCCTAGCCACTGCGTGTAGTGACTCCGTCGAGGTCCCGCCACCTCCGATGCCGGCGGACGACTGCGCTGTGCTCCACCCCCACTCCGCCACTCGCTCGACGCGTCTTCCCCCACTCCGCACCGCGCAACACACGGAAGCACGGACTCCCGTTGCCTTTATCAACCTCCTTCCAATGGCATTGGACGATGTGTGTTCGTTTACGCACGAGTTCAAAAACTTACGAGTCTACCGGGTGACCAAATTCGACACTCGATATTTCGGGACAAATGGTGATTTCGAGGAAAAAAGGTTAGGATTTGGTGAAAGTGGATTTCGCAATTTTTCTTTTTATACTTTTTGTCCCTAAAGGCTTGATTTTCAAAAATACAGAAACACATAATTCTTGATTATCAACCAAAAGGCTTGATACGAAGTGTAATGAAATTGAACCTGAAAAAGTGCTGATTTGATACAGTCGTACATTTTCTATTATACACCCTTAAGAAAAAGAAAAATGTGAAGAAGATCTTTTGCGAACTTTTTAGAATTAGCTTTTCTTTTCGTAGATTTTAGAATTTTCGGAAATTCCCGTATTCAAAATTGTGATTGGTGATTGCGACACCCCGTATGTATAGATGCGCGAATATACGTTTATCCGTACGGTGTACGGAGACGCTGCGTGCTTGTTACGGCTCGTGTATTCGATTATCTACGTCGTGGTTTATTACGAGGCTCGATGTACATGGTTTTACTTCCTCTGTTCCTCCGTCACGTTCTCGCTCCTCTAGATTCACGCGACTCCTCCGTACCTTGGCAGGCACCACGGGGGCTTCATTCTCGTTTTCGCCACGTCGTCATCGTTGTCGTCGACGTCGTAGGGGGCGCGTGCACCACGAGCGAGTTTCCTGTATACCTAAATCTCAGCGGTATACCGAGCACACCCTCTGACCAAGCAACACGTCTTGATGGCCTCGGTATCTATTGGTGTCGCTTTTCCGGTTTCGTCCGTTTTCTCGCTGTGTCGAAGATTCGATTCCCTTTTTTCCGGAGGTTCTTAAAATAAATTACAGTTGTTGAATATTTTCTTTTTTTTTCAAATAAATTGAATCTTTGAAATTTTCTGAAGCTTTTAAAATGTATTTAAGTTTTTTATTTTTTTTTTGAGTTTTTGAAATAGCTCAAAAATCAAATCACATCTCTTTTTTCTTGGGTGCGGGAATAATGAGATATTTGAAAAATAATATCATTATTATTAACCAATTAAGAAATAAACATTTTTCTTCAATTTGAGTTGAGTGAAGCGACGGAAGATTTTTCAAAATTTCTACGGAAATCCCCCAATACATTTCCAGACGATTCGTTCTACCGATTTTTTTCGCACGGTGGATGAGAATAAGGAAAAAATAAAAGACGTAGCCATCTATGTCAGTTTGCTCGCTGAAATAATACTCAAAAACGATTCTTTTCGATACTCGATTGGGGTACCTTCCGTTTGTGGATGTATATGCGCGCTTGAAATATTGATGCGAAACTCCGAAGTCCGTTTTCGCTGAAGCGTCAGTTTCGAGTACGTAAATTTTCCGTTTCGTCTGAGAGACCGTCGGTTTTTTCAATATTTCACGTATCAGTAAGCACAAACGCGCTCACACGTACGTACACACACTGGTGTACACAGGTATTGCTTCTCAAAGAGAAGGAGAAATAGACGAAAAGAAAAGGGAGCAAAAGTTTCAACTTGTTGAACTCGCATGGTTGCTCCAAGGAGTGCAATCCCAGAAGGGACTCGCACGGAAACCAAATATATATATATATATATACACATCCATGGGCATTTCCAAGTGAACCGAAAAGATTTTTAAACGAAAACATCGAGTCTATTTATATATATATACACACACATACACCTATATACATATCCAGATATGTAAATGTGAAGATTCCAGATTTACAAATCTAGTTCAAAATATACACGCCCTAAAAATAACTAATTTCATAATAAATTTTAAAAAGTGTTAATTCCTCACTTTCAATAATTATTGAAGTTAAATCCAACGATATCAGCAGGTGCTTCACTGAGGTTTTCTCAGTCATTGTTCGTCTATCCAACTGCCCAAAAAAATGTCTAAATTTTTTAAATTCAATCATTTCATTCCGATTATCTTATTATTATCGATGATGGCCCAAAAACTCAATATATATTGAGCTTTCCAATGATAGCTCATAAACTCATCGTTTAAATAAAGCTTTCTCCATTTTATAAACTGATGAAACTTAGCCTACTCAATCGTTTGGTCCTAAATCTTGATTATACCTATCATATTTTTCGAATGTACAGTGATTCAGTTAAATTGGTTTTGCAAGAAATATCGTCAGGATTGTTTTTTCCTTACAAGTGATCGCACCAAATGCATATATTGTAACTACTAATTTATTTAGCTACAAATTCTAAAATAATTCATGCAATCGTTAAAAGTTTTTCGCTTTTACGTGGAGTGCGTCATGCATGACTTTCATAAGGGATGAGAATCGCTGCGGGGGATGGGGTGGGGGGAGGGGCGGTAGGGTGTTCAGTCCATCCGACGTTCTATTCGAATGCTGAACCGTTGAGCTGCGAGGTTGCGGCACCCTCGAACAGACTCATCTCTCTCGTCGTGTTTTACCTTTCCGCCCCGCATCCTCCGTGGATCCAACTCGCTCCACTTCCGATCTCTATTACGCTATGACGTGGACGAGAAGAGGAAAGAAGTGATATTTTTGGTGCACGCTGGATGACGAAAGACGTCGACCCTTTTTGAAATTCGTCCACAGCTGTGGGCCCTTTGTATGCCTTCGATCTACAGATCCAATCTATCGCTTTGCAGGTTTTCTCGATCGTCTTCGAGCTGAGAAATGAGAAGGAACGGAAGATGAAAGTATGCTGGGTCTAAAGATATACAGGGTAGCCCGAAAAGTGACGTCCAAAACGAAAATCTCAACGCCTCGTGTTTACTATTTTCTTTTTCTAAAAAGAAACATTTTTATATATTTCTCTTCCACGTACGCACTTTCCTCATAATTTTTTATTCGTCCTATCGTTGTAAAGTGTACAGCTGAACAATAAAGAAATTACGATACGACTTGCACGATATGACCTTTATATCGTGCAAGATAAAACTCAATAATTGCTGTCATAGAAAAGCTGTTTTTCCACTTTCATCAGCCCCCATTTCTTTACTTCCCTTTGGAGATAACTCGTCTATGACTTTTCACTTTTTTCGATGCGGTTCTTGCCTCCTCCTCGAGTTCAACTCTACCGACGTCTCCGCACTCTCGGACTCGAATGTTCATAAGAACGAGCCAGTGAAATGAAATAATATAAATTAGTAATATCCTGGGGAAATAAGTTTTTATGGAGTGAAAATGAAAACTTTAGCAGAAGTTTCTGCTTTTCTCTTTTCCTCATTCCTCCGTCCCATCAATTTCTTCTGGCATCGCGGTTTGCCGAACTTCCTTTTATTATCCTGTTGTTCTTCGATGGAATCAAAAATGTATTGAATTCGTTTATTCAAGAACGTTCCAAATATTCCCGATTGATTGGCCAGTTGCTCTGCAATGGCGAAGGGATGCTAGATACATTAATGCCCGGGTATCGGATATTTTTGTTGAAACCGTGCATTATCGAACGAATATCCTTATCCATTTTGCGATTTCAAATAATGTAAAGGTATGTCATGAAAACAAGCTGGGTCGGACGAGGGACTTCCTGGGCTCTAAATGAGACATTATCGCATGCAACTTTGAAAATGTTAAAATCTATATCTCGAAATTCTATAGAGCAAACATGCTAATAATTTATTTTATAACCGTATTTCCTGTTGTCTGTTCATCGTAGTCATTTTTATGATAAAAGTACCTCAATATCTGCCGGCTTAAAATCAGGATATTCTGTCCTCTTAGATGCATCCTGAAAATTACAAGGAAAATATACGACTCCGCCATATTTAGTAATGTTAATAAATTAATCAATGGAGGATCGAGCAGATGAGCGTTAATTAGTAAACGAAGAAACGAAAAGGTTAACAAGTGAACTCTTGCATTTTTTAAAGTTTTAACGATGCAAAAGTTCGTGAATTAAGAAGTAAACCAATTACTTTCTAAGAATTTGTTGCACTCTTTTCAAGAAATCTGAATTTTCAAAAGTTCAGATTTCGAATAACTTTTGAAATATTAATTAAACTGGGTTAATAATTAGATTTTTTTGACGATTTAAAAAATCGGTGATTATCGAGCTATTTAAAAATGAGTGATTGTCGAGTATTGAAAAAAAAGACAGTTGAATATTAGTTGAAAAATCGATGCTAATAATTATTTTATATTTTTTATGGAGACAATTAAAACTGAAGGTAGTTCAAAGTTTCACCCATGATTTTTTTATTCGTACTTAGTTTTTTAATCAATGGATGCACGTATTTATTGACTCATTTTTACTTGATTTTTTGTGCATGCGTCTCATGAGTGAAAAGATCTTGCTTGCGAGGCTGTACATCCGCTCATTACGCCGAGTGCAGCCTCTGTACAGTTTTGCACACAATCCGTCCTCACTTAGAGAACTCGTACTTAGCGTCCCCGTGGCTGTGCAGCCGTGCTTGTTTCGTTTTTTCTTCATTCGAGAATCTCTTTGCGTGACGAGCTCTCTATTGACTATTTGCAATACTACTAGATTCCTAGATTAACCATACTCGTAAAACGTGGACATGATGCATAACTATTTTCTAGTATTAAATAAATTAAGCGATCGCTGGATCAAAACCATGGAAATTTGAGCTCCTGAAGAGCAGCTCCTTTTAATGAATATAGTATACTTTACAATAAGTAGAATAATACTATAATAATGCAATAATAAATTACAAAATAAAAATCAGAAAGTAGAAAAACCGTTTTTGCGTTGTTTGGGATTTTTCGAAAGTGTTTTTTCAATACCCCTTGGGACTCAAACAGTTGGAGATGCTAAAGAGTTCGTTTGGGTTGTACACGGTTGGCATAAAACTGCTAATTTTCAGAAAATGCCAGCCCAGCCGCTTGACCATATTTTGACTCCTCCGATGTAAAGTGTCGAGGCATAAGAGTGCATCAATGGGAACCGCTGGTAATCGGAGGGAGGGCATCTGCGGAATATGACGAGTGGGTTGGGATCTGCCACTCCATTCCTGAGTACTCTCAACCGGTTGAGCAGCACGCGACTGAGCACTGTCGCGCTGCAAGATCAACTTGGCATCACGAATCTCTCATTCCAAGCTCTTCGGATACAGAGATCGCTTCAAACCTATCAGTTACAAATACTAATGTTACAGTCAATAACGACCTCAGTGACGGTTTCCCACTGCTTCAGCAGCTTGTCATACACGACCGCCGTCCACTTTTGGGTAGTTTTTCCGAGGCTTTTGATGTCCACCGAAGGAGCAAAAAGAATTTTCGTACCACTTGAGATATAGCACGCTTGAGAAACATTTCCTTCAGCGAAAACTACCATTGTGGGTTCGATTTCATAATCGGGAAATAATGAAGCCGAACTTCTGGTAAATAAGACTCGTAGCCTGTCTGCCAAGAGCGTGTACGATTGTGTATTGACCCGAATACCGTTAAATGCCAAATTCGAACGGGAACAGGTAACGGAATCCTTCTACCAAAATTCTTTGTACAGATATCGTTACTTTCCCAAGTTGGGTCACAGACGGACGTGTGTTCGAAAAACATGTCACCGAAGAATCTCTGATCGTAATTTTTTTGCGATTTCCCAAGGATTTTGTTCATGGTTGATTGTACGAAATTTGATGACGTTTGTAGAAGCTCAGAAAATAAATTAAGTACATAAAAAAGGCCAGACCCTTTAGTGAAAATAGCTAAATTCCATACGTTGCTTTCATTAAAAATCAATTGTAGTTTATTATAGTAAACTTATTTTCCACTATACAATACTATTATTACTATAAGGCTATAGTATTACTTCCGCTGCTCTCAATATTCTATGTCAGGGACTATTTACCCCCTTCTCCTTGCCTAGTACATCGAAAAGCTTTCTTCGACAATTGGATCCGCGACATTACCAATTTTCCAAACTTTCATTACTTATCGTTTGTTTTTTTTTCGCCAATGAATATATTTCATTCGGGCCTAAAACTTGAATCTCTCTGGGGGTAAAAATGGACGCCCTCAGGGAACGAGGTGATCGGCAGAGTTCAGGAAAGAACCGGGAAAATAAGTTGGAGAGCCCGAGAGAGAGGGAGAGAGCGAGAGAACGATAGCGCAGAAGAAAAGCACGTGTCGAAGGGTCTCATTTGGTAGTTTGGAAGAGCGCGTGTATTGCGTGACTCAAACGCGTTAAAATATATTATCTTTCGAGGGACCAGGACCTATACGAGTCGCAGCGTCGTCGTTCATTCTCAGCACCGTCCCAAAAGAGGCACCCTTCGCGACTTTGCGTTATTTCGTGAACAAAAAGAAAGAAAACAGAAAAGGACGATACCGGTGGTGGCAGATTTTTTATCTCTTTCCCCCTCCTTCGCATCTTTTCTGTCTCTCTCTCTTTCTCTCTCTCTCTATATATATAACTTCTCGTTCGTATATACGACGTACCGCGTTTCTCTGACCACGAGCGTATTTCACCTCGTTAAAATTTTACGAGCCGGGACTTTGCCGACGTTGCTGGCACGAAAGGCCCACCACCGCTGCCTCATTCTGTACTACCAACCTCGTGACTTTTCTTCTTCTTTCCTAATATAATAGCGCGATACGCAACGTTCGCAGGGTCCCACGCCGCGCCCTCTTTCCTTCCTTTTCTCGTGTGATGAGGACCTCTCTGGGTTTTCAGCTCAGCTTATATATATATATATATATATATTTGTGTATAAGTATATACAGGGTGACAAGATAAGGTAGCGATACATTTGTATGCAGTGACAAAACTTTGGGTCCGTGGTAGATAGAATGTTTCATGGTTCTTCGAAAATCGTTAAACAAAAATATGAATTTTTGGGAGGCGAACGAATTGGGTTTCTGGACGTAGGTAAGAGTTGTAGATTCCGGAAATTTGAGACGGTTCTAAAGCAATTTTCCTAAATAGGAATTGAAATGTATTTATTCGGATTGAAATGCACTTATTTTTCTGGGTTGCAGAAAACGTTTTTGGGAGTGCATTGTATAAAGATTTTAATGAAATCTTTATACAATTAATAAGAATTTAATTAAATTAAAAATTAAAATTAAAGATACTGTCAAAAATTAGGAACGAATCGTTCGTCGCTTGAAGCAAATTAAGCTGGAGAGGAAGGTTTAACAGGAAGCACGTTAAACGTGTTGTCGAACGTTAAAGGCGTACAGGATAATTTTTACTCCCCCCCCCTTCCTATATTAACTTAAAAAAACTTTGTTTTTCTTCAACGAATAGGATTTTCCACAAAAATATGTTATATTTTATTTCGACAAGGACTTGAAAAGCAGTAAAAATAATATTTTCATAGCCATCTTGGAATCGTCACCCTGTATATCGTAAAAACATCGTATTTTTCGTATGTCACGTGACCCATTGCGCGAATATACGGTATCTTTGGAAAGAAGAGCGCAAACCGAGAATACTGTAATTTACGCCTTTTTGTCTACTGGCACCCAAAGTATATTATACGTTTGTGCGCGTGTGCGTGACACATTTTTTATTAAATGCACCCGCCCGCTCTTGGGCATGTCTATATGGGTTTTGGGAGGATATCCCGAGCGATCTTCCTCCACCACTCTTTTCTAAAAGACTCGTTTTCCTTTTTTCACGAGAGAAACACACGCACCCTGTTTACTTTGTATTCTCCCTGGTATACGAAGAGCCAGGGCCGACGTGTTCATTTATCACGCGAAGGAACGAAAACTCTCCCCGCTCGGCACTTATTAGCCCCGCAAATTTTATTAGCCACCCAAACAAACCCTCGCGACTCGAACGAACACTTCAATGTTCCTTGTATTCGTTCGACGAAGGATATTTTGCGCATAGAACCCACAATTTATTTATATGTTTTCTTTGTCAAACCGATTTATTTATTAACGAAATTTATTAGGAATTTCATGGCTTTCCTTTGTCTGCATCTTTTAGTTCGTATCTGAACCGTTGGCGGAATTCAATTAGGAACCGTATCGGTCGTTAGGCGTTTTTCATTTTTTACGATTATTTTTATGATAGTACTCGATTTAAGCTTTCTGAGAAACTCTTTTTCAAAAGATTTTGGATTGCTTCACAGTGCAGAATTTAATCTTCAATTCACTGTATAAATTTTGACGAACGTTAATAATTATGAATACTGAATTATCATTTTTGCTTTGATCGGTTGTAATTTTTGTTTGTAACAATATTCCATTTATTTATTAGGTCTACAACTTTGCTCCCGCCTTTTTTTTTAATTTGAGGCTTTATTACAACAAAACGATTACATACATTAAGTTTCATAGTATTGTCCATCGTTAGCTACCACTTTGGCCCATCTCTCGGGCAGCAAGTGAATCCCGCGGCGAAAAAAATCTTCATGTTTCGATAAGATCCATCAGTCGATCCAATTTTTCACTTCTTCATATGAGCTGAAGTGCTGGTCAGCCAGGCCGTGTGCCATTGAGCGAAATAGATGAAAATCAGACGGAGCAACATCTGGAGAGTACGGCGGATGAGGTAAAACTTCCCATTTCAACGTTTCGAGATTTTTTTTCACCACTTTGGCAACGTGAAGTCTAGCATTATCATGCTGTAAAATAACTTTATCGTGTCTCTCATTGTACTGTGGCCGTTCTTCTTTTAAAGCACGGTTCAGGCGCATCAATTGCGTTCTATGACGCTCACCTGTGATGGTTTCAGACGGTTTCAGGAGCTTATAATAAATTACGCCAAGTTGGTCCCATCAAACGCAAAGCGTAACGTTTGAGCCATTTTGAGCCATGCAACCATTCCTGACACGTTCTGTCACTAATGGCCGTTTTACCATAAGTATCAAAGATAATCCGGTGAGCCTCAGCCGCGGATTTCGTCATATTGAAAGAAAAAAGCAATACTTCCCGCAAATGACGAGAACTCGGTTTAAATTCGGACATATTTAATAAATATTTTATTATGATGCGAACACAAGTTAAGTTATATCAAAGTAGGGTTATATTTACAAATGTCAAAACAAAGTGTTTGACATTTGTGATTAATATATTTCAACTTCTACCGACCAGTACCAGCATATTTGGAAAACGGCGGGAGCAAAGTTGTAGACCTAAAATAAAAGATACCAATATCCTCATCAGAGAAAAATGAAAATAAATTTCATATTGGGACCGCAAACTATTAACAAACACCCCATCGAGCGATCTCATTCTTTTTATGCATTTTATTAAATCTAGCTATTTTAATAGTAATCCATTCCACCGGGACTGTCAAAACTTATTCAATATTCTTCTTTTCTCATTCTGTACGGAAAAGTTCATTTCGTGCCTTATTTCGCCAGCAAACTTTTTGCATATTCGCGAATACCTTCGGACATTTTTAACGTGATTAACTACGTCGATAATTCGCGAGATATAATTTGCGCAATGTTTTCCGAACTTTTCTTGTCGTTGTTTTTGTTGAAAAGTTGACAGGCTACGTACCGAATTCCGATCGGTTAATAGTCGAACCGAGAATCTTAGTAATTTGAGAAAGTCACCTGGCACTCCAGGATCTTCTCACGCACACTCATAACCACTCGAACCGGATGTTCTAAGGGTTTGAAGTATCTATACCGGATGAGCTCGCAGCGTTCTTTCTTTTTTCTTCTCTCTCGCCCTTTTCAGCGAAAGGCTCTCGAGAAATGGGAGAACCGATAAAAAAAAAGAATCGGGAGTAATAGTAGACTATCCCGGGTGAGCCGATGGCTGTTCTTTTCTGCAGTCTATACAATATGTACGTACCCCAGTCTCGAGCTGCTCATCTTTTGTATTATATTCTCTCCGTTACTCTTCTTTCATTATCATCACCCTCAATTTTTTTTCCCGTTCTATCACGCTTCTCTTTTCTTGTCCCTTCCGTGATACATCGAGTGACTCCCGCATCGTATCCTAATAACCCCCACGCTCTTCATAAACTAGGTTTTTCGATTCACACCCCATACGTACACGTACGTATGAAAATCCATTATTACACCTTAATACGAGGGAAATCGAGAATAATTCGTCAACGAATGTGGAACGGATTTTAATCCAATCGCACATAATTAAATAACTCCGTTTTTGGACTCACATCACACACACATATGGATAAAAATATATTTATGTACTTACGTGGCCGGAACTCGAATATAACTTGATTTCAGCAATCCGGTTGATCTGAAATTTAAAAAACCATTTTTTTCTCTTAAAATTGATAATATTGCGGAACACATGGCCTAGCTTTTTTTATCGTGTTGTAATGTATGTATGTATTTTTTTTAGACATTATAATATACATTTTAACATTTTATTTCTGCGATGTAAATATTGATAAAAATAATTCAGTATTGATATTGCCGTATCGACGAGTACTCCGTGAACATGAAGGATATCACGCTGTGCAAATACTGTATTTACTAATTCAATCCACATTGAAACTGTCCGATACTGCGAATCGTATCGCAAAGTCAGCAGACGAATTAGTCCTGGATAAAAATAAAAAAAAGAAACTTGATATAGAAAATTCGAGAAAAAACAATGTATTCCACATTTCGTAATTTCGACGTAGAGGAAGAAAATAAATAATTATCATCAACTAGCGAACTACGTGAAAAATGTTTTACTCGTGGTGCGGTGATTAAATTATTTCGACGGTTTGAGACCGCGAGGAAGATATCAAGATATCGTTTAAACGTGGAATTCTGTCGAGCCGTGATTCCATACGCATGGTTGACAAAGAAACGCTAGCAGGGTTATCAGGACGAGTGGAGGGTTGTGTGGAAAAGCTCGGGGGCATCCGCGCGAACTCTTTCTTCTCCCTTTACCGCACAATTTTCTTTTTTCAGTCGGCACGTTTTTTTCTCTCCGCGTTTTAACGGATGAAGATGTGCTTGCATCAATTTTTCATGGTTTGACGGAATAAAAGAAGAAATAAAATTGTACAACTCAAAGGTCTTTCTCGGTGACGTCATCGTAGATACGTTAGGGACTGCGCGTTAAAAATTCAGCTATCCGTGTCGCATAATTCGTATCGTCTTTTCTTCTGTCCCTCCCAACCCTTCGTTCTCGGCCTAGCGCCCTTTTTCCTCTCCGTCACCCTCTCATTGCCTCATCTCGGTCTGCAGACATGTTTTTTTGCTTCGCTCTCTCGCGGGCACGATTTTTTGTCTTTTTGTAAACGCCAGCCTCCGAAAGCTCTCTAACCATTCTCGCATATTCTCGAGAGGGAAAGAAAAAAGAGGAAAAATGAGAAATCGCGGAAGGCAGGGAAGAGGGAGAGAGCGAAGGTAGGAAGTAGGAGGGAGAGAGGAAACGAGATTCTCCGTCATTCTCGTTTTCTCTCAACTACTATCGAAAAAGTTCTCGCGGCCGATTCACAGTTCCCTACCTCATTTCTCCTCCTTTCATCTACTGTGCCACCTTACATATCCTCTTTAGACACTTCTGTACTCCGAAGGGCTTCTTCTCCTTTCCTTGAATCTGGGCAGTATACATTATCGATTTATTACGTTTGCTCGACGGCAAGTCTTGTTCCTGAGAATCCTTGCGGTTGGCACTATCAAGCTTTGAAAAAGTACGTGAATATATATTTATTTATGGGGTAAAAAAATTGACTATGTATTTTAAATTCCTCTATTCAGTGTATGAAGGAGAGTGAGTCCTGTTAAGTATTAGCACTTAACATTGATATTTAAAGAGTAATCAATATTATCTTATATTACATAACTTGATTGGTATATTAACTAATACGTAATATATCAAGTACATCAATTGGTATATACAATATTCATTACACAGGATAGGAAAATAAGAAACAGCAAATTTATTTATGTTTTTTCGCTGTTTTTTGACGTGCTGTATTTCTGATAAAAAAAATGTACGCAATGTTATTTTCCTTTAGTTTTTTGGATTAGTATAGTTACTTTAACAATAAATTTTACCTGAACAACCACAAATTAAAAAAGATGATAATTCCCTTACTGATTGAACTATAAAATAATTATTATTTATTATAATTCTATTCATGTTTTAATATTATTATCATAGATAATATAGTATAATTCGTCTTCCTATAAATGAGAAACGATACAATCTACGAAAAGGTCATATGACATTTAATAATGTCAAATGTCATGTCATCTTCGCCGAAAATCTGAAAAATCCTGAAACTTACTGGAAATTCAAATTTGATCCCGAATCACTTTTGAAAGGGTAGATTTATCATTTCGATCTTTTTCGTATAACCTTAATATATACTGGCACGCGTGAATGTGCACTACCACACAAGCGACACCGAAATCGCGGACAGAATAGTTAAAAATTTGGCAGTCACGAGTACGTATAACCGTTGGGCATACATCATATCGCGACGCGTCGTGAATAATCGTCGAGTTTACGAAAATTAATAACCCTTCCCTTTGGCGTTTTTTTTTTGTGGTGAAACCTCCTCGTCCGCCTCATATATTTTTCACGCAACCCGACATTGCATCCCGTGGAAAAAGTTATCAGCGCGCTCTCGTATTTGCAAAAACGCTTTGTACGAGTGAATACAGTATTTGATTCGGTTCCCTTTTTTTTTCAAATTGTTTTTTATCCCTTTGTTCTCTTGTCAATACGAGAGCACGATTATTGTGAATTTTACGTACCAATTCTGGCATTTTCTGTTCGTATATTTTTTAATTAATACGTTAAATACAGATACGAATATTCATACTTCAAATAATACATTAAAAAAAAACAATTATGGATTAGCAAAATATTGTTATTTTGTTCGATTATATTAAATTAAGATTTTATTTAATTTCGAAAAACTCATTTGAAGAAATACGATATGAGATACTTGAAATAAAATTGATGAATTTGTATATGTCAATTCATGTATGCATACGTATTCGCTTTCCAATATTTTTTTCAATATTATGATACGAATTTTCGTTCCCCATATTTTCGATGCCGCCTTCACCATCTATAGGGTACTCTATACTGCAGCCCTCTCTCTCCTTCACCGTTACAATTTTTCTTTTTACGTTCCTATTTTGCTGTCTCCTTCCCCGATTTTCTTTTCGCCCTTTGTGGCTCGGGCTTTCTATCCCTAAGTCTCTCGAACACGTCACACTTCTTGACCCGTATAACGGTCCAATCGCCGCAACCGAGCATCGTCGAGACTGGAGGTAGTTGCCAACCACTGACGCTTTCAAACCACTGACCGGAGAAGGCGAACCCTCGGTACTGGCTAAATCAGGGGTAGCTCGGTAGTCCGCGAGACCGACATACCGCTTTCTCCCGCCGATCTCCTCTCCTCATCACTCCTTCTCTATCGCGATCTCTCTTCAGCTTACACGAGTTACGACCTTGGACCCATCGTCACGGCGACATCCGTTCGATCGATTAATTAATTAAGCAGTTAATATTAATTCGCCCTGCGGGAAATCCAGTTACGTGAGGAAAACGCTGGGTCAACTATATGTGTATGTGCATATATATATATATATATATATACAGGGTGTCCCACGTAAGAATGTAATTCGTGAAATGGGGAGTTGGGCATGAAATTCTGAGTCGATTGATATAAGCATGTACGGTTCCCGGATCAACGCCTGAATTGTTATTAATTTTGAAAGGCAGCCAATCAGACGCGCCCCTTCAGCAGGCTCAGCCTCGAAATAATTATTATATTTAGACGTTTAGTGTCATATCGCAAGTCAATGACGATGTATTTTCATACCTTGAAGATAAATCCACGGTTTGGTTCGCATTGAACTCTCCATTTCTAAGGAAAAATGTCGAAAAAATATTCTAGAAAGGTTTTCCACATTTTCCCAGTCTAATTTTGCACTTTCGGCAAAATTTCAGGCATATTCTCAATCAGCGGAAAATTTCCGATTAAATAGACCCTTTTAAAAGTTTAAAAACGGAACAAAATATTTTTCGACTTTCCCGGCCACTTTTTCGGAATCTAAAAAATCACGAAATTTCGAAAGGTCGTAGGGTGAGCTTCTTATTAGCTACGGAGATTCATTTGGTGGATTTGGAAAAGGTTTTGGCCTGACTTAAATAATCGCGTTGGATTCGTATCGATATCTTGCATAGTTTTCCCGGAAAGTCCACTTGAAAAATGGCAAAAAAAGAGGCAAGGGGGTATGTATGGAAAAGTTTGCAAAAATCGATGGTGCAACTTTGGAATTCTGCCAAAAATCGAAAAATCATCGGATTCCGATTATTAAAAAAGCATCGAAAAAAATTATTTTTCCGATTATTAAAAATTTATTTAAATCATAACGATTGAGCACAAACTGGAGTGCCAAATCCTAAAGGAAAAAAAGTTATCGATGATTGCGTGAAAAAACTTTTTTGCCTTAAAACCCAAAAAAATTTTGGATACTTAATATTTTTTTTAATAGTCTATTTTGATATAATTTGATCCCCTGAGCACGAATCTACCATTGATTTCCCCTAAAAACCAAAATTTTTATGGAAAAAGTGGTGAGAATCGTGGTTTTAGAAGCTTTTTACGACTTTTTTCATGCAAATTTTGGGTTAACTATATAGTTAATATTTCAAATACAAGTCCAGTTCAAGGACAGCGCGATTATTAATCTTTCAAAGAAAAGTACATTTCGACGACAGCCCCCTCACCCTACCATTTTAGGTGCAAGCCCAGATTTCGGGAGTTTTTCG
Source organism: Ophioninae sp. B BG-2022a (assembly GCA_030522765.1). Classification (NCBI taxonomy): domain Eukaryota; kingdom Metazoa; phylum Arthropoda; class Insecta; order Hymenoptera; family Ichneumonidae; species Ophioninae sp. B BG-2022a. Next base: position 16,430 of record JAPYZJ010000225.1, read on the forward strand.
GAAACGTCGAATCTTCAGTAGAGTAACGATTCATTAAAACGAAAAATGGTGGTCCGTGTTAATAGTTGGATATCCCGATGGATAACATGACAGGGATTCAGTGGATACAAAATATCCTTTCCTTGTGTATAGCGGACACCATCATTCGTATGCACATGTAAATGTGAATAACTTTATGTACATGCATGTGTATATAAGCAACGGCGTCGCTTCGAGTCCAGCATCGGAAAAAAGCTCGAGTGCAATCAACTTTACCTTACATACGCGTATAAAAATGTATTTCGTGTAAGAGCAGCTGGAACCTCAGCTGACCCGAGCTGTGGATATCGCAGCGAAAAAACATCTCGGGTGTAGTGTGCACTCGTAAATCGCGAGGGTTTGTCTGCATCGACGTTAAAACACGTATCTACATCCAAGATGTACGCTAGTGCTATTCTAAACTGATTTCGTCACGAAACGTCTTCTTTCCTCTGGGCACGCTAGAAAACACCTCACACGAAGTATAATCGACAGGTGTTGTTCTGACCCTTCGGAAAGCTGAAAGGCTGCAGTGCCAGGCATAAGTTGGCGTAAGTGGCGTAATGTGTGTAAGTATACACTTCAGTGCAAAAAAATCGATTATTTTGAGAGCCAACGTTGACTACGATAATTATGAGAGAATGGTAAAATATACTCTCGTTTAACTGACGTTGGTTCGTAACGAGAATATTTTATTTCCCGAAGATTGTCTGGCAGAAAACTAGACTGACAAAAATCGTGCCAATATTTTTTTAGGATTTGAAAAATCTGCTATGTAGTATTTTAGATAATAATGCGATATGAGAAAAAGAAAAAAGCTCATTTAATCATGTGTCGACACTTGGAAATTTTTGTTTTCCAATTTCAGTAATAATTGAAGTAGAATTCGACGATATTGGCATGTGTTTGACTGAGGTTATGTCAGCGAATGCACATCTATTCCAAATGTCCAACAAAAACATCTTCAATTTTTCCATTTAATTAATCCGCTAAAATAATAATTATTATCAATGATTATCCAAAAATTCAACGAGCATTGAGCTTTCTAATTAATTATCATCAGAACGGTGGCAAATTTATCGTTAAAATAAATTGTTCATTATTTTATAAATGGGTTCGCGACGTAAAGCACTTTTTTGAATTGTCAGTTCTAACGGAGCTGAGGCAAAGACTGATCTTTCAACTCTTGCGCTTCTCCAAGGGTACACGCGTCAATGATTGTTGTCGATTTTAGTGTAGCGGTTTTTTCACCTCGCTGGGCAAATCCCGCGTTACGTCATTGAATCTCATTGATAGAGACTGGATGAATCGTCGACTCCGTTCAGATCGTGAGCTTGTGAATTGTTTCGTTTACGGCATTACGCTGGTGCCTTCTTTATTGGCCTTCGGAGCCATTAGCTCCAAACCACTCGTCCGTGTGGAAAGTTCCAACCACTGAGCAGCAATGGATAGGTTGTGAGAGATGATAGATGGAGACAGGTAGGTATAGGTCGAAAAGAATGATTGTGCTAAAGGAAGATAGAGAATAACGAAGGAGCCAGTATGTGCTCGAGCAAACTTTTCCCCGATTCCTCTTTACTCCAGCTAAAGGGACGCCTTCCTTTCTCAGGTTTCAGCTTACGTCGTGGTCCATTTTATTCCATCAGCGAGGAAAGTGCCAGGTGCGTGCAGCTCTATCTTCAGGGTATCGATTTCCTTCTATCGATCTTTGCTATTTTTGTTGCTTTCGTTTACCACTCTCTTTCTGACAACCTCGCTATCAACCTTCAGCCGCCATTTTCCAGCTCCAGTTTCCCATTTATTCGTCAGTTGTGTTGCGTTGCGTCTTTTAAGAATTAAACAATGGATTTCTGGTTCACTGCCCAGACTGTGGTATTGTAGACGCATCTTTGAATCCAAACTTCTCGACTAATTTTTGTATCCTGATACTTATGAATCGCCCTGTGTACTCAGATACATTCACGTATATATATATATTTGCATCTATGTTAGAAGTTAATTAGCTCATGACGTTTCTTAATGGGACGCCGGTGCTCATGGTCGGTATATTTTACCAAGCGTGAAGGAAGGCGTGGCTCTCTCGCCTCATCCACTTTGTCCCTTTTACTTCTGGAAGAAGTTGCGTTATTTTCTTCCCGCCCTTTCTCTCTCCATCCCTCTTTCTCTCACTGGCGCGGTACTCTTAGAGAACATGAACTACAGAGTACGAAATAAATAACTCTTTCTCTCTCTCTTTTTTCTCTAGTATTGGTTATTATTTCACTAGTATGTTACATTTATACCCCTCTATTCTCCTACGTATCAATTTTTATGTTACAATTGGATTTAATTTTCATACATATTTTTTTTTAATTGGTAAACTTAGTTATTACGTATTCTGGTTCTATATTTTTTATTTATATTTCCTATATATTTTTTCATCATTTTTTTTCTATTGGTCATAAGTTTAAGAACTTTTTTTATCAAGTCCATTATCTTAAAGGATTATTCCAAGATATATAATAAACTGTCAATCAATTTCTCTCCCTTTGTCCCACGTTTGATCCCTGTACTCTTGCAGGCAAAGATGATTATATACAATGATGTGTACACTATCGATCGAATAACTAAACACTGTTCGATTAATCGATATTTTCAAGCACGCTCGACTCATTATCGCAGACAACCTTTTTCAGCTGTTTTTCGACATATTTCCAGATCGCTGATGATGTAATAAGAGATCAATATCCAAATAGAGATTATCGAATGATTTGAAGACTCAATCCGAATTCTGAAGTGCTGATTGGTCGGTAGGGCTATCGAGTCCAACTGAAATATTGTCGATCGACTGAGATCCTGTAATCGGAATTTTCGAAACCAATCGATAATACCGGTAAATTGGTGAGGAAGAATCAGAAAATATGGATAAAAACATAGAGCTCGGAGTGTTTAAAATGAAGCCTGCTTTTGACATCGGACTCGCTTTGTCCGTACATTGAATATCCCGAATAATTACGTATCGACCATCTAGCAGGATTGTAATTAACTGTCAGTCGGTACACAGTATTTCCCGAAAGAAAAGAACAAAAGCAAAAACTATCGATGGAATAGAGGGTGATACGAAACAGCCTCGCTGTTACGGTTCATTCGTGGAAGCGTTTTGTGCCTCCGATCGTTATCGTTGGGTTGATAAACAATATTTCGCTAAATTGTGTTCCTTTTTCGATATTCCGTAATTAGTTTCGTGATAGCAGACGGCTGAATAAAATTCATCGGCTCCTGAAGCACGTAATACCGTTCTTTTTTACGGATACATCTCCCATGGGAGGAATTTCATATTTCATTGGGAAAAGTTTTAGGCTCGTCCAATCCGGACGTGTCATCCACGTGGATTACAAGTTTTAATTAAGTGGTCGTCCAAATCGTATTTATTCACTTTTAAAATACGAGAGATCGAAAGAACGGGGTCGGGAGGGCGGGAAGGAGGGGGGGGGGGGGTTAATAATCAGGAAATAATTGGCGTTTTCGTTCCTCCGTTCTTGCAATGCTTTATTCTTACGTCATTCTCAATTAAAATGTTCCAGCACAGCCACGCAATCTCTCGTCCTCTTCTCTTCCACATGCAAATCCATTGCGACACGTAACTTAATATAATTGATATATCTTTTCCAACCTCACACCTCGTACGCCCATCCTGTATGCATAATCGCACCTTTCTGGGTTTTTTTTCTTCCCGAGCTTATTTAACGGCCCGCCTAAAACTTGACGCTTCATCGACGATGGAAATGCACGAAATACAATGACGCAGCGACGGTGCACTATTATTTAATTTTCGGATCTAAATAGAGGCGTGTGCATACAGGATGGGCTGGAAAGTGACGTTTCCCATTGTAGCAGAATTTTCAGGGACTATGTTTCTCTACGCAGAATTTGAGGAAAAGTTCCAAGGGCTGAAGCTTCGGGTTCTCTATAAGACAGGGGCCTTTGCATTTTTCACTATTTAAGTGGAATTTTTGAAAACGAAAACATACTATCGTGAAGTACTTCTTTCAAAGAATGATTCGAAAGGTATTTGGGAAAAAATTGTAACCATGCAAGAGAGAACATTACTTACTTCACATTTGTAAGAGAAAATATTCCATGGATTGTAATTTGGGTATCACTAGCATTGAGAGGTTGATTTATTTGGTGAACTTCAGTGGTGTATCCGGACATAAGATACATTTTTTGATCATATTGTTTTCACCTGGATTCCATACATATTTAGAAAAAATGGACGCAAATTTTTCCACTACAGCCGAATAATTAACCAAAGTCACCAATTACGCCTGAGATCTCTCGAATATTAGTTGGCTCGATTTTCTTAATTATTTTGTATATATCAAAATGATTATCGAAAAGGTAAACGTAAAGAGCTCTTCTAATAATTACTACAGAAACAGGAATTGAAAAACTATGTTCTCCAGCAATGAAAGTTCATTGCTGGAGCATGTGTGTCATTGCATGTTTCATTGCTTCATTGCATGTGTTTGGTGCTAAAGGAATATAGCTGCACTGGAGAAGATGAAACAAAAAACGCAGTGAAATTCAACACATTTAAAAAAAGTTTTCTGTCGGTATCAGGTTACAGTTTCATTTTCCAAACGATACATTTTTTAATATTTCTTTACATGTATCTCAAGTTTACATATGATGTTCAACAATACTTCGTTTTTTTAACTTTTGAAATAAATAAGGCTCTTCGTCTCTCCGGCGAAGTAGGGCTTATACATCTTTAAATGTGGCCTTAATAATTCCAATTGTAAGTCAGACGGTTTCGATCCATCGACGATTCAATAATATTCGAATAAAAATACACATTCGATGCCCTTTTACTCGGAAAATCTGATAAATTCGTCGATCTGTGGGTCAAACTCATACAGCTGTCATCGCTTTCGCCATCAACAAATAGTCGAATTATCATTTCTTCTTCACCTGCGTAACGAAAATACCCAAATTTATGGTAGTTATTAGCCTTCTAATTCAGAGCCCGTTCCATTTCCTTTTTCTCATTTCGTATTCATAATCGAGCTCTTGACTATTCTTGCATGTATCCTTTTGATTTTTCATTTCACCTCCGGGAATTTTCAATACTACGCGATAATGATCTTCAAAGTTCGAAAGCGCGTTGGATGCTCGAGCAAATAATTATCTTAAACCGGGTTTACTATGAAATTGCTGGTTGCTTTGATATATTTTTCGGCCACTTTAACATTGCAGGTTCCCTTGCGGAAATTGAATTCGAGCTTTGTCCGAGTTCGTATAGAATTTCAAGTTTACGTTTCTGATTCTTATATTTTCAGTTTTTCAATTTGTCATTTTTACATTTTCAATTTTTTCATTTACGATGTTTAAATTTCCAATTACATTTCCTGTTTTAATTGATTGTTTTATCAAATGAAATTACAGTTTCGATTTCACAATTGGAAGTGATTCAATAAATAATTAACCAATAATTACCCATTGATAATAGTCAGCGGCAATTTGAGCTAATAGTTTGCAAATTACGAAAGTTTTCAAATTATCCATTGAAACGACAAATTCTCATGACAGCGGCACTGTATTAATTAGCTCGTAATGTGCAAAAATGTGTGTCCTTTGCATTTTAATTAACGTTCGGGCTTGATATCAAGCTGGGAATACAGCCTCGTATTTGGTGCGTGCAAACAACGATACAATGAACGCAATGCGCGCGATTTAGTGTCGCCTCCCTCCCTTTCGTGGATCGTGCGACGAAGCATTCTTTAATTTTTCAATATAACACACGAATTAACGAGGCAGACGGTGGGCTCCCCTTTGTACCCAATTGGAGGGATTTAATATGCACTGCGGTTTTAACGGAGCTATCGTCACACCTATATATCCACAAATATCCATACGAATATAGGAAATGCCATAATACGTATGTGTATCATTTAAGTGATAAGCGCATCTGCTGGTTGTTTTTTCGTAAGAATAATTGATTTCGAGGACAGACCTTGAAGATGTCGTACACGAGTATGCCTATATTCTTTCTACGGTTATTTCGAGGACATTGGCCCTATACAATGTAAAGTATGGAGATAATTAACTATGGGAATAGTCCTCGAAGTTGAATGGCTTTGCAATCACATTTTCGTATCTGCATGTGTGTGTACGTGTATTATGGGAGAAAAGTACGGTGAGTGAGAGGAAATTGGGGAAGAGCCGTGAACGAGGTAGGATTTTCCGGCGGGCAATTCCCTCTCACGCTTCGGAACTCGCGAGCCCAGGATTTCGGGAGCGGCAAGGGGAAGAGGGACAAGGAAATCCTTTTGGCAACCGTTCTCAGTCTCGTGGAATAGCAGTAACGTAGAGGGGGGCAGGGAGAGAGAGAGAGAAAGAGATAGAGCGTGCAATCCTGTGGTGAACTGTTCAACAGTCCGGCGATAGTCGATATAGAATACAGACAAAGGTGAGTTGGCTCGCATTCCCCACTGTATAGTACTTGCTTCAAATTGGTATTGTGTCTTTTATATACCGCCGCATGTATTAGTCTCCTCTCTCCCTCACACCGCTTCTTCGTTCTCTCTCTCTCTCTCTCTCTCTCTCTCTTGTCCAAGTGCTCTCTTGCGTTGCCGATGTATTTTCCCAAAAAGCCCCTATCCTTTCCGTCCTCCACGCACTGCTCGTTAATTGCCTTACGTTATAATTTGAATGATTTCGATCGGCGTGCACAACGAAAATGCGTATGGCTAATACCGTGTGCGCGGAGGTGTATTAGGGAGCATACGTACGTAACTGAAGCGCAATAACGAGTTTCGCATGCCACGAAAGTAAACGTGGGTTATTGGGATGTGTCGATCTTGGAACGTTGGAGTGTGCCAAAATTCGTAGTATTGCGACGCGTTGATTGGATTTTTACTTACGTGAGTGGTGCGTTGAAGAAAATTTGGGTTTGAGCGTGATTTGGATAGTGGGTACTTTTTTTGGGCACTTTTGGGGACTTCCTCGGATGACGTGAGGACTTTTTCATGGAGGGTTTGTTTCCCTGGATCTCGTTGCCCACAACCCCCGAAATAGGAGATGATTAAATTTGCATCATCCAATTAGCGAATGCAGGTTTTGCTGCACGGCGAGATTTCAGGTTGGAAAAAAGAGAGCTGTTGAAGTATTTTTGTAACTATAATTCCTCAGTGTTTTTTTTAAATATCCATCTTCCAATACCTTCAACCTTTTCATACTACTTACGAAAGAATAGTTTTGTTTCACTTGGCCATCTCGCGTGTTATCAAACTTTTGGGAGTGTCTTTGAAATGTACTGCTTCGCTAGTGTAGTTACCCCAAAGACACCTCCATACGTTGAATACACGTACACCTCTGCTTTTCCATCAAGCCTCGAATCGAACTCGCTTTAAACCCTCCTCTTCCCTTCCACCTGAATTTATAACGTCCATATACCAACACTAAGCTCTAGATGTTACACCCTGTTGTTCAGTGTAGGTACGATCATACATCTCTTTCCCTCTTTCTTCATCCTCTATCACATATTCACTCCCTCACTGTCTCTCTTCCTCCTGCGGCTTCGTGTACCTTGGAATCAGCAGGACTGCTGCCGTTACCCTACCAGCTGGCACACCGAAAATATTCAATTGCTCACGTTGCCGGTTTATCCCCCAATTTGTTGGTTAACGGCTAATTAATGATAGTCCGGGGATATACATGTATGCGTACACAGAGCCGATAGTAATATCGTTTCGGTTGGGTGTACACGAGCTTACGAATACAGGCTATAGGATTGGCAATACGCGGAGTTTATGCACGTGTGTATGAACGGACAGTGATATCGGGACTGTTATATCGCCGGTTCAGATCGGCCGCGATGAGGCGAATGGTGTTTCATCCGGTGTGAAAATATTACGCTTGGCTCGTGTGCACATACCGTATCCCGCATCCCCCTCCCTCTCGGCCACTTCCACTCCTCGTGACCCCGCGGACTCGCGGGACCGAATTATTTGCCGATTTATGCCGATCGATCGTCTTTGTAGGCCAACCAGCCACAGTGAATCCGATCTGCATCTGTGTACACGGGTGTGCTCGTGCAGACCCCACCAATGCCGCGAGATGCATTCGTACGTGACTTCGTGCTGCATCCTGCTTTTGTTGCAAGATTCAACGATGGTCCGTCGAGCTGCAACGGCCACGTATACGTCGATATCCCAGAGGCAAAATGCTATGTCGGTCGTACGCCTCAAACGATACGACTTTTCACAGAAATTTGAGGAAACTTGACGAAGGAATTGAAGTTGATTACGAGGTTAGGTCTACGAAGAATTGAGGTTGATTCGCTAAAGGAATTTAAGCTAGATCAATTAGGAGGTTAGGTTGAAAACGAAACTGAGGTTCGATCAAAAAAGACGTTGGTAGGTTGACCCAAACAAACCCAAACAAAAGTAGCTTGACATAATATAATATTTATAAAATTATCTAAACGCCCACGCGTAAACCTAACTTTAGAAAACCGTAACAAATAATTGATTCATATATGTTGAGTTTTCAATTTTTCCAACTTTAAAGATCTTTCAAACGAGCCATTGTTGATCGACGTATAGTCATTTAAAAATTTTTATTCTCCATCGCTCAGGGTAGAGTCAGTTTAAGAAACAAAATGTAATTGAAGTTGACTTCAGGATCCATCCATCTACCTTCAAATAAAGAAGTTCTCATTGTCTGCAAAAAAGTGAGTTTTTGCTATGTTTACTGGACTAGCAAAGCTTACTCCACTCTCGCACCATATATCGACCTGCGCGCAGCCGCACCCTTTTTTTTGTCATTTCGCCACTCGACTGCGAAATGAACGCATAAGGGTTGTCGATCTTTCCGACTTCCTCGAGTATGAGCTGTCTGGCGTGAGTCGTTCACGCACCCTTCATCCCTAGGAATATATCTCACCGTATAACGCTACACCTACATCCCCATCATTAATATAACCCCGTCTGTACAATGACTAATCTGTTATAGCTCTCTCTCTTTCCCTCCCCTTCCCCTCGTCCTCATACTGATAACAATCACAGTGACTCGTAAGTGACGTCAGCCCAGCTGACTTTCGGTGATGGCGTAGTCTGCGAGGGGTGACAGTGACTCGTCAAAACAGTCTCTGTGGGGCGTGTCGAAAAGCTTTGAAAGCTCGCCTACAGTATAGGTCATCCGATACAGATATATAAATACATATATATAGGTATTAGACTCATTCATAGGAAATAGCCAATACGTTTGTCTTGGGGCATCAGTTTATTTCCCCGTTAGAGTCTCTGTGAGCTCATGGTAGCAATAATGCCCGCTGGTCATGACATTCCCTTGAGCATACTTTGTACACACGAATGCACTCCCTCACTTTCCTCTATATCCGAAAATATATACAGGCTCGACCAATAGTATTGGCCATCCTGTGTATTTTTCTATCCGGACAAAAAATGAAATATCTCGTGGAATGAAAGTCGTATACATTTTTTTAAAACCAAACTAAAGGTAACGGATTCCGTTTCAAAGATCGTATCGCTAAATAGTGAGATCTCTATTTTTCAAAGTGACGCACAGGCTACAAAAAAAAACGTATGAACGAAAATAAAAAAGCAAAGTGAAGTCGGTTCCGACCTTTTCGGAATGTCCTTTGGTAAATTCGTTTACGATTCTTTCTCGCCGACATATTCAATTTTTTGTCTAGATAGAAAAATAACAGGGTGCCGAATACTTTTGGTCAAGGCTGTACATATAAAATGATGCAGCCAAACACACGCATAAGCCAAGTGGTCACCAAAGAATAGGAACCACTATCATCTCCTGTGGGTGCAAATTCGCTGCCTATTATTTCTTCCATTATATAGGTATATGGAAAAAGAGATGGAGGACGTGGGGTGGCAAAGTGCTAGAATACACCAGAGGGCATCGGGGGTCGCCCCCATGGTGCGTGTATCCAGTAGAAAAGGTAATGCATCCGAGCATTCGCCGATGTGCCTGAGGGATGCATACCATGCAGTTCCGAGGGTTGATATACTCGTTAATGAAAATATACGTCCGTTGAGCTACTGTCTGTGCTCTCCCTTTTTCACTCTCTCTCTCCCTTTCGGTTCTCCACGATTCAATCCAAACCCCTCTATAGGCTGGTCCTGCAGCCACCCTGCTCGATCCATGGCACACAGCCTGATCCTTGTTTATATCTGTATTAAATGCACATGCAGTAAATAGTCCCCTGTATATATATATATATTTCTGTCTGTGTGTGCGTACATGTACACAGGGTGACCGTAGGAGAGACGTCGAAAGATAAATTTTATACGTCCGAGGGAATTCCAAATCACGCCTATGTATTTTTAAAGATTTTTAGTAGTTTATAGAAGGTAGCTATAAGGTTTAGTAGTTTTTGAAATGATCTTTTTCGGAATTTTCACCTGCCATCGGTTTGATTTTGTTCTTTTACTATGGACGTTTGTGGATATGTTTTTAAAGACATTTCTCCAATTGCCATTTAGTTGAGATCTAAAAAATCACGCTTTGTGTTGGTCTTATCGAATGTGGCTGAAATTGGATCGAAAGTTCAAAATTGTCGATCGTTAAAAATGTTCGTCACAAAAATCTATTTGTAGAATGACGTGATATGTAAGAATCCAAACTTTGGACGTCACTATTCCGGTCACCCTGTATTGAAACAGACCGGTATTGTATATAAATATTTTCGATAGGCCACCGCTATTAACGCGCCCACGATTGATTTACCTTAATTCTCACGGAGAATATTGTTTTCCATCGGTATTTTATTTCTTTTGAATTTATTCGTATTTAACACTTTTTGTTTGTTTTTCATCGTTCTCTCCTCTCTCGTTTTCGCAGCTGACTACCCTCTCCGTATATCATATCTCTTTTGGCGTTTAATACTTTGCTGGAATCCCTCGGTTTTGCTTGTACTTTCTTTTGTTTTCCTGTTGTTTCTCTCGGGTTTGTTACGGTTTCTCGTTGCTTTGTTTTTTTAATTTCTCAACTGTCGACAGGGAAGTATGAGTGTGGGATATTTTGTGCGGCGGCGAGAGAGTAATGCACGCTTGATACGTGTGGACAGTCGGTGAACGTGTGTTTGGACAAGCGAACATGTTTCAGGAAGTTGGCAAACGAAATTGCATATTTGGAGGTTGGTTGTCAGGATGATACCGGTTGCATGGTTCCGCAGTGCGAGCTTGCAATGAATGATGGATTCGAAGTGAATCGTTTTACAATTATATTGGAGAAATCATTTTAAATGAGCGGGTGGGCAGATTTTTTTTCATTGACAACGACGGGGTTTTAAGTGTCATCTTGCGACTGCCTTTTTTTTAATTACGTCAGCGAATGATGGTGGGAATCTAACGAGGCATTATTTTGGATTCCTATATTTTGGTAAATCTGCATTTTCTTCTATATGCGCGTATTTGTATCGAAAATTGTTGATGCGTGCTGCACGAATTAACTCAAACTTAATTAAAGTTAAAAATGATTACATGTGCTAAAAATAATAATAAAATTGTGGTAAATGATTCATTTTTTTCAGTGAAATGAGATTTACTGTCTATAAGTATTAATAAATATATAATGTACTGTATCAGTTTTCTTCTTATCTTATAAACAAATTGTATAGTTAAAACACTGGGCAAATATATTATCGCAAGGAAAAAAATTTCTCGTTTTTGAGAATTTGACGTCCGCGGTAAAATGGGTCGGATTGACTCGGTGTGTATCCGAAGCTCAATACGAAAATCTGGAACATTTCCATTAAGCTCATGCAATACTCGTGGAGGTTTATTTTTTATTCTGTTTTGTCAGAATGTATTCGGATTACTCGGGTTTGCTCGCGACGTGCCCTCTAGGATGCAAAGTGCAAAGCAGAATTTTTTGCGAAGTTGTTGTAAATACTATTAGTCGGGCACAATATTCTATCTCTGTTACATTTAAATAGACATAATCTTCGTACACTTGAAAAAAAATAGAAAATAAAGATAATGCTATTTTGGAACAGAGGATAACATTTTATTTTTGGTTTTCAGTTTTTAAGCGTCTACTGCAATGCTGCGCTTTTGAAGTGCTGCAAAAAAAATAAATAAATAAACGGGCGTGAAAAAAATATCGATGAAAATATGCTCTTACACGCCCTGACATCTTGCGCCGATATTTCATTGTAGATAGTCTAAGAAAAATGAAATGATATAGAAAAAAAATGCAAGATGTAAAAAGTATCATAAAGAGATCAATGCGTAAAAGTGACGTTTATTTACTAAAACAATCATAACATTTGTAATTTTCCGTATTACCGACAAAAATTTGGAGATAGTACTGCTTGGATATAATACTTTGAAGAAAAATAACTAGGAATATCGTACGATGTCGATAGTCTCGTTTGGAGTCAGGAATTGCCTGAGTGGAGACTTGACAGGGCGTGCCTCGTAAAAATAAAGGTATTCAAGGGCATATTTAAAGATTCGTTGATAAGAGAAGGACATATTTGAAGCTTCCCTGATAAGCGGAGAACTTGTTTGAAGCTTTGCTGATGAGGGAAGGACTTGTTTGAAGTTTCACTGATAAGGGTAGCCTCAAGTGATGGAAATATTCCAAGTTTGAGCTATATATGTGAATATTGAACTTTAATTAATAAAAATTGATATTAGACTATGGAAGACGTTATGTACGATGAGAACTCGTGATGTGACGGAAGTTGCTTCGATATCCGGATAAATGAGCATTTTCAATCAACGCACAGCTTCGTACGAAAAAAAAAATCGTAATTTGCTTTTTCCCTGCACAACACGCTCCGATAAATCCGCACAATCGCTCGCGGCTTACCCTCTCGAATAATTCCACCGCGACTTTTTTTTTTGCGCCTCGATATATTTGTGTATTTTTTTTCGCGTGACGAAGTTTTGACGGAATCACGATGAGAAACGATATTCGCACGTTAAATATAAAAGCCGTATACGTTCTCGGCGTTTCGTCGTGCAATCAGTATGAGTGATCGGTGAATTCGTTGGCCTTTTTCTTTTCGTTTTTCTTTCGTCCTTTTCTATTTTCGTTACTCTTCATTGATTTCGCGGTGACCGGAACACGCTGTTCAGCATCCGTTATTTCGTACAGAAACGTGCACACGAGATACATTCAACTTCATTGGCAAGAGAAAATCGACAAGATGCGCGCTGGCTTGACGTTCGTATTTTTTCATGCCTCGATAGAGACATTTTTTTTTAATGCTAATTCGTGAAAAATATCAGTCTGTTGGCTCGTGGAATCGAGTAGTACTAATCGAAAGAGAGGGAGAGAGAAACTGTAATTCAGTGTGCAATCGGCTGTTGCACTTTATCGATGCACCATTTTCCCCGATTGCTTATTATAGTAACGATCGAGTTTTCATACGAGTATTCTTTCACGATATTCTCAGGGGGAAGGAAGAGCGAAATCAGGCCAAAAAATGAATGGCACGGATACCGAAATTACTGAATTATCAACCGGAAATGACGAAGCTCGAGTAGTAGTCTCAAGAGTTTTGACGGATGACAAAATCGAATAACTATTTAACTAAAGGATTATTTATTCAAGAGATAATTTCTCCGAGAACACGTACTCGGGTAGTCTATACTTTATATCGTACATATGCATATTCGCGCGAACTACAAAATTCATATTTCCAAAATTGAAAAAGTAAGTATCGAACATTATTAATAATAGTATGTGTCAAAAAGCCATATAACGAGGATAGAAACTTCAACTGTGGAGATCTTAGACACATAAACGATCTATGATCCAAAATAGCGAACGTCACTTGGGAGGTGATCCTGCATTCGCCTCGACTGATGGCCAGCGACATCAGTCAGCTTCATTCTGAAGCGAAAGTAATGGATTTCACAATCATATGATTTCTTTATCCTGATCCTTCGTCCTTGTGGCCTACCGCTGTTTCAACTAATCGATTCTTTAGCCCTGCCTTTAACAAATTCGAAATTGAAAACCGTCGAAATATTTACAGTTCTATATGCGTATGTGTTTATGTGTGTTACCGACAATCGATATTATACTTCTCATTAGTTTGTTTAATCTTTGTTTAATTTTGTTTAATATTTTGTTTCGAATTTTCGAGCCGATCGGACAGGGATAAATTATTGTCTGTAGGGGAGACCGGGGTAAAATGGGATAGCTAAGACAAAACTCGTTATAGAAGGAAAATTAAACTCTTTAATGACATTCTTTAACAAAAGAGGTAACAATTATACATTGTTCTCTTATAATTCACCGTTGTAGCATGCGAAATCACAGAACTTTTTTTGGCAAACAATGAAAAAATAAACTCTGCAAATTTTCCATTTTGCCCCATAACTGGGGCAAGAAGGGAAACGCTGTGCTGGGGCAAAACGAGTACACTTTTTAATCGGGTAGACAGCGTCCACAAATATGTCCAATAATCCCATTCTGTCAGTAAGAATACATTTAGAGAAAATATGAGAAGAGCATTTACTGCTCTTCTCATATCTTCTTCGTTCCATTTGCCACGATCTGTTTTTCGCTTATAATTGCGAACCATTTCATCTGTAGACGAATAAATAAATAAATAAATATTTTTTATCCTGATTTAAGTAGAAAAAACAACAAAATATATTATCAGTACATAGAAAATGTTATATTAATCACAAGGATGGGGCATAGATAGTATCCCATTATGCCCCGAACGTCTTGCCCCGATCCACACGTAGGCAAAAAAGATGAAGCAATTCGAACCTCAAACCCTACCGGCGAAAAAATCTGGTTTGAATATAATGTTTTGGACTACTATAATAAGCTTGGGATTAGAAAAATACATTAACTCAGGTACATGTGTGCACATCAGTTTTTGAATCAAATATCGCATAAGAACACTTGCAATATCACTTTTTTCTCTCGGTAACGCAAAAACGAGTTCGAACCTGTCCGCTCTTCTTGGACGCACTAGCGGAGAGTGAAGTTGGTGCAAATGGCGCCGTCGCCGGTCCGAACACGATTACTATTCACGCACACAAGCTTACTTCCCGTTTTGCCCCGGTCTATCCTATCTTTTGCCATAATTAATAAATCTTTGAAGAGTTCACAGGTACATTTGTATTCGATTTCTTTAACTTGATCTTTTTTGAGAGGTAAGCTTTTATTTTTGTACAACCTACATCATGTATATGTATATATGTATTGAGGAAGGCAAAGCAAGAGAGGGAGAGAGAGAGAAAAATTGGGAGAAAGGGAGGGAGAGTTTGAGAAGGAGAGAATGAAAAAAATGTTGATTCAATGTTCTTAATTTGGTTTTTCGATAGTCGAGTTTTCATTTTGACAAAACGTCAGCAATACATATTTCCGGAGCGAGAGAGAGCATGAGTGAGAGTAAGCTGGACAGAGGACACATCGTTGGGTGCCTCCGAAAATAAGAGAGAGAGAGAGAGAGAGAACACTGAGATCGGGGGAAATCGAGAGTGCGAGAGAGATAGAGGTATGGAAAGAGATCACTGAGATTGGGGGGAGATCGAGAGAGAGGGAGAGGGTTTGAGTTCCGCGGGTGTTGGTGGGGTGTCGCAGGCGAGGCGGCGCGACGCTGCTCGGAAGCGCAGAGAACTAGTGGGGGGTCCGGGCAACTGGAGTCGCCAGTGTTGAGCCCGCGATCGTGGCGAGCATACGCGTGTATCATCGTACGCAACGTACGCAGCTGCCGTATCTGACGGGACATAAACCGCGACCACCTTTGCTGAACGTACCGACCGATTTTTCAAAATCAAGCGCGATTAAAATTCCCTTGTTAAATAAACAAATAAATATATACATATATATATATATATATATATATATACAAATATGTATCTATGTAAGTATACGTATGCATATACATTCATATATACATGTATACATGTATATACATAGGTAAATAACTAAATATATAAGTAATCAAATAAATAAGTTTATGAGTAAATAAAAACATTGGTAAAACGAGGAATTCGAAAACGGACATTTGTGAGAGGTTCTTCGCACGTATCTTCGAACTGAAGGATTTAGAAGAAAAAAAACTGCACGAGAGGGACCGAGGATACAAGTCCCCGTTAAGGGCGATTCGGGTACGATCGTTAGTGGAAAGAAAAATTAGTGAAAAATTATCGCAATTCTAATACTATTTATCTCTCGAATTTATTCAAATTCTTCACTCCTCGAATTTATTCAAGGGAATTTATTTATTAATCCGTGAAATTTATTTGAGGGATGAATTAAGGCCATTTTCATAAAATTTCGTCCGAGTGTTTACGCGAATAAGGAGCACGGAATGAAACGCGTTCGAGATTCGCGAGTCACCCTATGGGGTGTCAATGACGATTTTTATCATGGAAGCATTTTGGATTTTATCGATCGGAATAATCGTTTTCTTTAGGAGTACAGACGAGGGTACTACGAGGAGTATTAACGTATCAAAGCTGGATCAGGGGTGAAATTCAGTGATAGGGAGCGCGATGCAAATTGACTGTTGATTGACGTTCCGTAAATCACGAGACTGATCGGGATGAAAATCGATATTCGTAAGGTGACGCGAAACAGTAAAATTTCGTGACTTTTCGTGTTTCCTCATGGCTACCTTTTAAACGTCACTGTTTGACGGATAGGAGGACTTGCTAGGGCTGAGTTTTTTTATCAGGGGTTGGTGACATCCGGTTTTTATCCACACCTCTTTGGATCGTCTTCAGAATACCAACCATGCATTAATCAGTCAACCAATCAATCTTTCTTCTCCACCTCTCTCTCTTCCCCTTTTCTATACCTTGGGCTTCTACCCCTTATTTTCACCCTCTTCTTTCCAGCTCGTGACCGAAAACTAGCTGGGTCGCGTCTCACGCGATGTCATATATTTTTCTAACAGAAATGACGACCGGAAGGGGGTTTCAAAGAGCTGTGGTGTAGGTTGGTTGCGCCGGAGGTAAACTCTACGCCCGAACGAATGGTCCAATTTTCTACGTGACGCCGTTTTGCCACGCTCGAATCTCGCTGCGAAATCTTCTTCGCGGTACAGCTGCTTGGCAATACACGAAACGCTTTCAACGATTACAAGTGCCGTGTGTCGTACTATACGTGTATATAGATCGTGACAGAAGTGAGCCCGCAACCGCCCCATTGTTAAGGGTGAACTGACCCAGATAACGTTTTAGTAAATAGAGACGGAGGCTGGAACAAAAAATCAGGAGGTAGGAAGAGAGAGAGGGTAGAAAAAGTGGAAAAAGCTTTCCGAGACTGCCCAAGTTAAATAGGATCGTGACTGTGATGCTGATCAACCCAAGTGTAAATGGGACAGAAAGAGCGCGGATCCGTAAGACACGTAATACTCTTCCCGGATGAACGGCAGATTCTCGAAGACGAAAAATAATGTCTCCACGGTGGAATTCCTACCACAGATTACACGAGTGAACGAATTTAAACTTTGCTCTTTTCGTGGCTGTATCATCATTGGTATTATTTCATTGGTTGTTTCAAAGAGGAAGGAAAAAGGGCCAGTGCCTTGCTTGACTATTTCATCCATAATCAAGACACAGATCTATGTCTCAGACACTCTAGAAAGGACTACGACCAGAAAAAAATCTTCCGTTAGCAATATGATCTCCAAATTCCGTCTCTCGTTGGCAAATCGTTTAAAGTGGATAGGTTTCCGGCCATTCATCTAATTTACATTCAACAAAACCTTAAATTAAATGGATGCGCGAATTGAAATTTGACACGACGCTAATTATGCACTAAAGTAATTTATGAGTAATTACGATGCACCCTGAATATGAAGATTCAATTTCGCTTCCGAGCACGAAAGCAAAGTTTTCAGGAAACACCCATTTCCCTCTTGAGGTGAAGGTACCATGACCCAAGCTTGCATTATTCTGCCGAAGCTCCGTCTAGTTATTTCGAATATCGGACGAGAGTGGAGGAAAGTGTAAACTGCACGCTCCGCGGTTCCCGAGTTTTCGTTTCGACGAATTGACAGATGATATCGGCGAAACATAAAAAAAAAAAACGGAACAACACAAAAAGTTTTCGCGTTGACGCGAACGATTGCCAGTTTTTCCATTTCATCGAGTCTATTTCATTTTTCCGGTGGAATTGAAACCATCGAGATCCGCGGGGGCGGAAAGTGGACGAAGGGAGATTACCGTTTCATGTACAGCTCGATAAAGGGCTTTTGTCATTAGTTCCCGACGTACATTGATATTTCGATCCCCATATTTCTCTCTCGGAGCGTAAATATACCCGTTCAGATTAGTCAAACAAGCGTGTAACGAGCAGCCCTCGTACAATGCTACCTGCCATCCCTTTATCCTAAAAATTGCTCGAACTGCATCGTGAGCTTTTTCCTTCCACGAGGATTTCTCGTTATTACGAATCGTTCGCTGCGTAGAATTAAACAAATGGATTTTTCTCACTGGCAACCCTTGCCCTCTTGACAGTTTACTTTTTCATCAATTTTATGGCTCGGAGGTTTCGGAGGTATCAAAGGTTGGGCGATGGAGGGGGGTAACGAAACGAAGATTTACGAAACGAAGCGAAAGGGGGTCGATCGGCGGTGGTTTTGGGGCGGACGTTCGACGTCAGAACTGTGCTCACTGAAAGTATGCCAACGCGGATTCGTAATGACTTTTAATTGGTTCCCAAATACGAGCGTCCATCAATGTTGCTTTTTTGGAAAATTCGTTGAAATATCGAGGTTGCTTTGTTTGCCACACTATTCTATGATTCGTCCTCGATCATAAATTCTCCCGATGAAGTATCGCGTTGCCTCGTTTTTTGTATTTTACGCTTCTTTTTTTTCCGATGGTGAAAACGAGTGAAAAAGCGTGTTTTTGACTTGCACAGAGCGAGAAAAAGCTGCTGGCAAGTGCAATTCGGAGGTATTTCATTTCAGGTTATTTTTTTGTTGGTTCTCTAAATCCCAGATATGACTTTTATGGTCCAAAGTTTATGTCATTTTTTACTCTCTTCGTTTTGCAGTTTTGGCTTTTTCCAGTCTTATGGGTGGGTTGTTTTTCCCGTTCGTTTTCATCGCACACGTTACAACATCGCTCAAAAGTTCAACGGGCCAAACTTCTCCCCTTTCGCTCCCTGGCTCGCTCTTTTGTTTTTTTTTTTTCGTTTTTTGTTTCGTTTGAAACTCGTATATAAGTGGACATAAAAATGTGTTGCGTTTCACGATGAAAGCTAAACATCGTTTCGTTGGGTACACGTAAAAGCACTTTTCGTACTGACTTTCATGCGTTTTTATTTTTTTACGGTCGAAAATTAAAAGTCGATTATACATTGCGGGAAGATATAAAGCGACAAAGCAGATCCGCGCGCCCGAGAACGCATAACGGAGATTGCAGTGCCCGGGCTAAGTGCGAGTTTTCATTTATGCGACGGTCGGTGTTTTCGTGTGCGACACATTTTCGTATAATTATCCCGGGATTGTTCGGTCGACGAGATGGTGTGCGAGTGCACGGCGATGCAGTGAAATTGTCAACGGGCACGCTGTCAGCCATTCCGCGGTCACTCTTCGTCGTGACGTACTTTTACTCGGTCGTATTAGTTTTGTCTTCAGTGTCACCGTTTCGTTATTTTTTTCAATTATATTTTATCATTTGTACAAAATGTATCATATATTTTAATATTTTTATCAAAGTGTATTTTTTGGACATTTTTCTACTAAATTGTTGAAATATTTTCGTATTATGTTCATTTTTAAGATGTTCCCGCGAGCTTTTCGAAATATGTTCCTGTACTTTGTTCAGCATTTTCATAAGAAACTGGCATTATTTTCGTATTGTATTTTTTTACATTTTGCATACAATAAAAAGTATTATTTTTCTACTATTTTGTAAAAGTATGTGGCTATATTCTTTTTGGCATTTTCATACGAAATTGTAGCATCATTGCCATATTATTTTTTGTTTACGTTTTTGCATCGAATAAAAAATATCTTTTTTCGGTTTATCCTATGAATTTCACAAAACATTCCCATCTTACCAACATTACTTTTTCACTCCAACCAAAACGGGCTTTCAATAAAAAATAAATAAAACATGATCGTGAAAAACTTCGATTTTGACATCGGGTTCTACAATTCCAGGGACGTATATATTACGAAAAATGAAGATAGAAAAAGGACAATTGTCAGCTCGTCGAAGTAATCGTAACAAGACCCTTCCAAGTACCGAACTAGCGAAAAGTGAGAGTCTTGAAAATCGTCGCGATCGTCAGGAATGTCCCCGACCGTGATTGTGCGATATAATTGCACGTGGCATCCGCGCCATGCACCGTGATCGCGTCGAGTCTCACTTGGAAGTTTGGGGACACGTTTTATGTCGTGGGTCCTCCGGGATCGCATCCTGGCCGTATCCTGGCGGTGAAACGATGCCGGGGGCTTCTTGTCATGTTCGGCCTCCGGGTTTTCTTCCTCCTCTGCACAGTGGCTGAGAGTATACAGGATATATCGCGTACGAGAGTACGTGATCGTTTCTCGCTGTCTCTTTGTATATCTATGGATTGGCTGCAAGAGAATGAGGCAGAACGAAAAGTTTGCCGGGATGTTTGCGCACCTGGTGTACCAAAAGTAAGACAGCTCTAGTATTGGCTATATAGATGACGCGAAGACGAGGCAAACAAAGATAAGAGAAGGGGAGGAGAAGGGGTATGGAGGCAGAAGACTTTTGACGTTTGGCCCAACGTGGAAGCTTGTATTAAGCTCAGGAAGTTCCATACACTGTTCGAGGACCCGATGAAACTAGAATTGCCCAGCGTATACCGAAGCAATTAATCACTCAGCAATTTTATTCAATCGTGTCGATGTGAATCGTTCTTCGCTGGGCTGTGCACTGATCCTTTGACGTAGACAAATTTGAGCTCCAAGAAGTTCCGGAGAAGGAGGAAAGAGCGGCTTAGGGGCTGGCCGGTAAAGAGCCGGAAAGAGGGAGACGATTAAGGGAACCGGACGATTTTAACGATGAATGTGAAAGGATGTTGATTTTTTTCTCAGACGCAATTACGTTTAATAAAAGTTCGGCTTCGGAGTTTCGAGTTGTACATCGTTATCGAGAAATGAAACGGAAGGGGACCTAAGCAGCTTGGTGCGCACTTTTCCCAGTTATGGAAAATCGCGAGTCAGGTGCAGTTAATACTTTCAGCCGGGACATTCGATGCTATTATCGAGGTCCGGGCGCTTCGGGAAACACTGTTTCGAACTTTTTGAATATTGGCATTGTTTATTTGAGAACGATGCAATGGGATTCGGGGAAAGGAAAGAAAACTTCTTTTAGGGTGGAGGGTGAAAAAAATGTCTAAAGAAATCGATGGGTAGAAATATTTTGTGCTGAAAAATTAGAGAATAAAGACATTAGGGGCTAAACAATAGGAAGCTAAAAAAATTGATCGGGGAAATGTTTTTTTTTTTGGCCAGCGGCGAAATCGTTTGGCCTAGTTCTTTCCACTAAAACCAAAAGGACAAACATTGATCGGAGGGGCGTTTTATGCCCTAGCTTTTGTTTTCAATACTAATGACTCACGAGGTCACCCAATGTGCAATATAAATATAAAAAAATCATTTGCAAAAATTCCAAACAAGGAATATCAGTTCACGTGTTTTGAAAAAAATGATAGTCGAGGGTAGGACAGCATCACGATCTTGGCGTTGGTATTGGTTTGAGTGATGATGAACTTGCATATATCAATTTGATCTGCGCTAAAGAGGACGGCGTACAGACTGTGCGAACCTCGATACAATCAAGAGTTCCAATTCGTGTTTCAAATGTGTGAAACGAGGGTCGAAGAAAGCGGAACGAAATATATATATACATAGAGAGAGAGGGAGAGAGAGAGAGAGGGAGAGCCAGTTTAAAAAGACTGGACAAAAGGGCGAAGAAAAAGGGCTGAGGGTTGGAAAGTGTGACCAAAAAATTCGATATCGTTGGTACACGCGTCCCTAAACGTATTCGTATGAATACACATACTTGGGAGGTCATGAAACTTTGCTCGCTTTTTCGCCTCACCCCTCCCTCAGCCTAGTATGGGTCCATCAATCATCGACGATAAAACCCATCTGGGCGAAAGGAGCACGGAGGTATGAGAGTGCGAGAAAAAGTCGATTTACGTTTTCACTGTGCGAGACGTTGGAGAAGCTCGCGTGGAAACGTGTCGCGGAGGGTGACGAGGGTGACGCGGATGGTATCGCGGAAGAAAGACGAGGACGAAAGAAAAGAAATGAGAAAGAGAGAGACAAAAAACAAGCACAAAGAAGTGGAGTGGAAGAGGGACGGAGAGATCGAGAAATCCGAAAAACAAAAAACGTGGGGTCGCGAGTCCAAAAAAGATGACGATCTGTATATGGATATAAAACAGTCTCTCCACCCCCCTACTTTGTCATTTTTCTCTTGTTTCCCTTTTCGACGCCAACTATATGCAGATACCATCCGGAGACTCCGAATGTGGATTACAATTGTGGTGTATGCGAGGGGCAGCAATCTCTTCTCTCGCTTTGACTCGTCTAGGCGAAACTCCGACACTTTCTAATTATTATCCTGCGGGCCCGGGACTTTCGAGGAGACTGCAGTTCGCGCGCTTCTTTTGCGGATATATTTTATGCGAGGGAGGATCGGAGAGAGAAAGACACAGAGAGTCAAAGCTGGAGAGGAAGGAAAATACCGGTTACGACGGGACAACAAAAATTACGGAAACGGTGCATACCCAATCGTGCGAAATTTAGAGATAAAAAGAGCGAGAAGAAAGGACAGATTCGACGATGCGATGATGGCCTCGGCCATCCTCGAATGCCCGGCACGTAATTGTTTCGTTTCTTTCGAGATGTGCTGGCTGGACTTAAATATATGAATGTATAATTTTTATACGGTTTTTCTGGTTTCAAAGAATTTCTGATACTCAATATGGCATTTGTACAGATTTACAATTAAATAAATATATACGTTTGAATAAATGTATTTTGTTTACAGGCAAATTCAAATGAATATATACGTATGTATCGAATATTTGGAAAAATCGAGACCTTCGTTTATAGTCTAGAACATGTTATATAAAATGCATTATTTTTTAAATTTCTTTTTTAAACATTGTATCTATTTTCAACCCGTTTGCTTCTTATTCCTAATACATTAATATACGAATGGCGAAAAAATATCGTTTACGGGGACATCCGTAGATTTTTTTTCATAAATGTCTTACAATTTTAAAATGTAACAAAATGCCGAAAAAAAATAATAAGTTGAATTAGTATCAGAAAAATCGATTTGTTGAGATTTACTGATTGGAAAGGGGATGTACATCGAGCTGCAACTTGCCTATTCAAATACGTGTTCCCAATTCTGCGGAAAACAATTATTTTTGCAACAACAGAGATTTCACTCCCCGTTTCCTTCGTCCCTCGGTTATTGGCTCCCTCGAAGTTCATCGTTCGACGAAATTTTTGGTTATTCCTACATACTCATCTTTGTATTCTTCTGGACTGATTGGAACTACGGGTAGGGGACAGAAAAGTGGTTAGGGGAAGTGTACTCCATAGAATTCATCGTTAAGGACCTATTCACGAAAATCTCTGTTTACTTTTTTTACTCTCGCTCTCTTTTTCTCTGGGTTTCCCTTTGGTTCTTATGGTCTTCCTTCCCGGCTCACTCAGTCTTGGTGATGCTCTCTTTCTTGAGACGACTGAAGTGGCTCGCGCTTTGCGCACCCCGAGAGAACCCCGACAGACATGACCAAGAAGTGACCCTTATATTCCGTGAAAGTCGTGAACGGTATATGCGTACTACTTATTGCGGCCACGAATGCACACCGGCAGAGTCACTGAATTTTTCCTCTTTCGCGCGGTCTGTCTTTGGCTATTTTCGAGCCTCGTGAAAACTCACGATTCCGTGTAAGAGCGCAACTTGATTTTCCTTAAAACACAGTTTTACGGGTATTCGAGCGCGAAAATTGTAACGCCTGGCACTAACAAATACCGGGGTGAAAAATGTATTACGATGAAATCCAGAAAATGTTGCTTGCGATTGAAGCTTTGAAAGGCTCCAATGACTTTTGATTATTTGGTTTATCATTTTTTTTTCATTGTACTCTGGTTAAAATTCGGTGGGTTAAAGTTCGCATCGTTGAAAAGCAGATACATTTTTTTCGATTAATTTCATTCAAAATGATTTGTTGCTTTTTTGCGAATCGCTGAATCCAATTTTTTAAGACTATTTGCATGATTTTTGTGACCCAAATATGAGAAAGGCATGTTTTTAAAATATCACAGGTGTTCCTACGAATGAGAAAAACTTTCAAAAATTCATAGCACGAAAATTTACCAACTCGATGTCAGTCTGAAAAATTGGATCTCGTTGTTGCCACAACAATTTTTTTCATTAGCAAAATTAAAAAAGAAAGGATGCAAAAAAATGTTTTGTTTTCGTGGGGGTCAATACGAGTTTTTTAAATAAGCATCGTTCATCGTCGAAACCGCGTTTGATGGTTATATAATTTTCTGGCTCGGCGACACATTCAAAGCTCGAGGAGAAGAGTCCCCCGGGATGTTTTGCGCTTCGTGTATCGGCTTAAAAGTTTCGCAGTTCAATACTTCATGATTGGCTTTCCTCAGCCGTAAACCGGAGGCACCGGAGAGTTCGCCGTTTATGTTACTGTTACTCCGACAAATTGGACCCGACTTAATCATCTCCCTTCTCGTTGCTCGATATGTCCGATAATCGAGCTCCATAATATCATCATCTCCTTCGCCACTCTCTACCCGAGTTCTGTTTGTTTCTTTGATGACCTTGGCAGTTCAAATTTCGCGGAATCGCTCGATATGAGGCTGCTGGAAAAATCAATACGCCCGCACTCATGAATGAACTTTGTACTTTCCAATTTTGATGCTTCAGAAACTCGTGCGTCTATTCGGGCGCATACAGGCTGATGTATCAATAGATTGGTGAGCTGAACTCTTGACCGATTGACTTCGTATCGACCTCTTACCGATAAAAATACAACGATTATATATGTCATATATGCTGGCTGATGTGCTAAAAATTGAATGCTCGAAAACGAAAATTCGCAGTGTCAGGGCGTAAAGCCAAAATCGTTTACAAAGTAAGGAAATGTTTTCTACGGTAACGCGTTCCGAAAAAAATACTCAAAGAGAGCAATTATTTGAGTACATACAAATTGGGTCCATCATCCCTCTGGAGCTAATCCTTATTTTATTATTTTTGTTTCCACGGCAAGGTCATCGAAAGATCGTGAAAAATATTAAAAAATGAGAGAATTACTGATTGACAAGAATGTTTAAATGGTTTGGAAAATCGAAGTTGTTTTCGAAAATTGATTTGACATCTCTTATAAAAACTCGACCCTCGACCATCTTATTCTTGATGAAGAAAACATATATGTATATTCCGAATAATGCCTGTCATTTTCTTTCGACGCTATATATTATCCCAAAATTATGAAAAAGCATTCTGTAAAGACAGATTTTCATTGATTAAAACAGATTGAACCCATCATTCGTGACATTCTCAATAAAAGCCTAGTCCACGAGGAGTGAATTTGGTCCATTGAAGTCCCAACGACATTTTCACAACGCCCATACTGCCGAACTTGGGGGCTCTTGGTTTCTCATTGGGAGATCGGACTACACATACATCCGACACGTAACCGAATCAAAAATAAGAGCATCGATAGCCCTGTTTCGACAGGACATAAAAGCGGAATCCGTGTATCATTTTCTCACAGTTTGATTTCGTTCTCCGTTATCGCGTGACCGGACGTGCGATCGAGTCGTCGATCGATTTTGCATAACTTCGAGTGACGCCCCCGATAAATCTGTCGAGAATAATGCAATATAAATCGTGAATCTCGTACGTTGAAGAAAAGGACGACCATAAAGTGAGCGAGAGGAAGATAATCGAACGACGAAAAGAGGCAAAGTGCAAAAAAAAAGAAAGAGAGAGAGAGGGAGAGAGAGACAGAGACGAGATAGTGCGCGGGTGAGGGTCGCGTTGAACGGTGATAAAGTGCGAGAACGCGAGCTGGCGACAGTAAGAAAGTGGCAGCCTGGGAGAGAGAAAGCAAGACGAGTAAAAGGTGCGGTGAGACCAGGTGGTGTGAAGGTAAAGTGGAACCGAGCCGAGGGTGGACGTGGGTGAATGAGTGAACGACGACGAGGAGGAGGAGGAGGACGTCGCGAACATCCGAGGCAGTTGACAGCCCGAGCATAAAGCAACCGGAAAAATGAGGTATCATCCGATCATCGTCCTCGTCACCGTATCCCTCATCACCGTGCGCGGACAAGGTCAGTCAAAATCATTTCTCAATGTCGATTCATCCGTCAGTGTAGAAGTACATTTTGCGCTGGAGAATTACTCTTTGCTGCCCTTCGACCTTTTTTTTCCTTTACCCCTTACGAGTACCTTTTTGTTCCTGCGAAAACCTTAACCTTCCGCTATTTATTTCGAGCTTCCCGTAGAGATGCAATTCCTCGAAGTAAATTTCATTCGATCCTTGAATCGTGTCCGACGAAATTCCAATATCGAAAACTCGGTCGGAGATCTTTTTGTTTTTTTTTTTTTCGGATTATTTCGTTAACTGGATTTTTGGAAAAACGGTCGATTGGTTGAACATTCGAACTTTGAAACTCGCATGGGTGAAGTGCTATGAAATTCTTTTTATTTTACGAACTCCCTACGCCACATTTAAATTACGAAAGACAGGCAACGACTTTTTTTATTCCTTATATGGCGACAACACATTACCACATTTTTTAAGTTTCAGTTCCAATAATAACGAGAATGCGTAAAATAATATTTTTTCGCATATAAATAATAACTCTGCGAAACTTGCCGAAAATTGTTAGTAGCAATTTTTTGTAACTTTTGAACAATATTTGCCAAAAATTCTTTACAAAATAAATGCATTCATTGTTTCAACCCCATGATTGATCATACGACCATTCACTGTTTTTAGTGAGTTTATTTGGATTTCAATCATATGGATTCATCGAATGAGAAAAAAAGTATTGTTCCATTTTTTGTTCGAATTATCTCTAGCGCCCGATTGAAAAAATCGATTTCCGTTATAAAGAGCTTAGAGGAAACTCAGATAATGCATGATTGGAGGATCTCTGATTAGCAGTAAACTCGAGTTTGAGGGCCCTCGAAATGAGGACAATAGATGTACTTTTGCGGGATCGTAATCCCGGAGTGTTTTTCCAGTAGTCGAATCCGCGTGTGGTCAGGCGCCCCCATGGACATATAATTGATTGTTAATTTTGCCCTCTTAAATTCTCATCAACGCCCAAATTCGAGAAAATCATTTTTGGTTGAAACGATTGCTTACGAATGAAGAAATGATCATCCAGCAATCTGTGCTGTAAAAATAAATCATTAATGATACGTTTGTGTTCAAATCGTATTATCATCAAATTTGGTTAAATAAATTATCGATTTCGAGTTCGGACTATTAATACATAATATTTGACCATTTTTTCATCCAGTTCTAGTTTCAACTGTACTTCCTGCATGATTATTTATAACGAAAAAAAACAACAACACGCGAGTTCGTACGTACAAATTGTTTACCGAGAAATGCACGAGTTCGTACGGGTCTATGATTCCAATCACAATGCGAAGTCGTGTTTTTCCATTTTGGGAATAATTCCAATGGAATATGATTGGCCACCCATGCACGCGTTGGTGAACATATGCGTCGCTCATACGAGCGTGAGCGAAAGCAGAATCGAAAATTCGATCGACCGAATTTTCACGTGCATTACTGAGATGTATTCGAGTGCATGGGATATTTTTGGTAAATAATGCGAAACAGGACCGAATCTTAAAATCAATTAAAATTACTTGTTTTTATAGTTCCTATCATTCGAAAATTACAAACACATCATTATCAAGGGGAGGCTTTATATAACGTGTTAGCCATAATTTCATGCCCCGAACAACCCAACCAGACATACGAGAAACAAAGTGAGTGGTCGAATGGTAGAGAAGAGCGGAAGAGAGAGATACATGGCGGTTAATTAAATATCCTTTTGCCGGCGTTCTCATCGAAGTTATTACAATATCAAGAACCATAATTAATTATTAGTTCAGTGAAAGTTTCATTTTCGTGGAACAAATTTGCGTTCCTCATAGATTATTCTTGTTTTTTATTTTCACGATTATTTTTTATATTATAAAGCCATTTTTTAGGACATTTTTTTATCACAGTTTATAAGTACAGTTGCCACATGAGGCATTAAATGTTGGATGCAATAATTACGTAGGACAATCAATATATGTCTTTATAATATTTTTAATGGTTATTAAATAAACCTACAAAGGCAATTTTATTTCCGTGGACAAAATTTTAATTCCTCATAAATGGTTCATTGTTTTTTTTATAACATTTTTCCAAACCATAGTTGACCAAATGAGATATTGAATGTTGAATGCAATAATAACGAAATTACGGCGTTTAATACCGTATTGTTACGATCTAATTACAATACAACGCGACCACACGATTATTGGTTTGCCGGACAATCGAAACCCGATAATTCATTGTCAATAATACCCTGCTTACGTCAAGTACACATTGCTGCAATTAGACCGAACAAAGCACACCCAAACTGCGAAAGAAAATATGGAAAAGCCTCCACCACTGCCCCCTCAAATGAACATTCCCTCTATTCCTGAATTTCGCGAAATTTGA
Source organism: Ophioninae sp. B BG-2022a (assembly GCA_030522765.1). NCBI lineage: Eukaryota > Metazoa > Arthropoda > Insecta > Hymenoptera > Ichneumonidae > Ophioninae sp. B BG-2022a. The sequence continues at coordinate 45,179 of JAPYZJ010000225.1, forward strand.
ATTCATTTGAGAACCAGCCGCGTTGCCATTATCCACTTCCAACACGTGTATTCTCGCTTCTGCGATCGCCGCAACATCGCGCGGATACCAGACGTGCGTAATAAATAAATCAATACATTTTCCTTTTCCCACACGAGCACCGCTCGTGAAAAGATTCGAAACGAGATCGATCAAGTAGTAAAACCACGAATGTGGTCGGACCCTAGGTTCCTATCTACCGATAAACGCGGACACGATCGTTCTTCCGTACACGATTTCACGGCGCACGACAAAGAGATTGACGAGTAATTGCGAATGGTCGTTCAGACTGGTTCGTGTAATCAAGCCGCAGGCTTCCGATGATCGTACGAATTCTAGGATGAGTAAAACACGCGCCCGTTCACTCCATCATGATCACTTATCGATGCGAGTCTGTCAACACGTATATACGTGTGTTCACACTATTATGAAAGGGGCGGTATTTTTCAAAAATAATATTTTAACCACCAAATTAAATGTATAACAAAAATATTTTTTCCACGTAAACTTGTGATTTTTTTCATGTAGTAAATTGTGGTGCTTTTGCTAAAAAAAGAAATAGGCATTTTCTGGAATGAAAATAAATTTTCTACAATGAGAGCGGGGGAATAAAGATAATCAAATTTCGAACTTGAGGAACTTTCTACGTTTTCTGTGATGAAGAGAAAAAAAATGGTATTTTAATGAAAATTTAAAATCGATCCATTTAAAACAGTTGTTTGAGGATGTGTTTTACTTGGGATTTTAACCATCTTTATTTTGCTTATCTTAAAGTGGTATTTTGGTATTTGAATTGGTAACTTTGAAAATCGTATATTTTCTCGCAATGTCCAATTTCCTCTGACTTTTTTTCGAATGTTAATGAAAACGATAATATCCTGTTTTTTCTTTAAATCAAAGAAAAAAACCATCATGTATCCATCGAACCTAATATTATTTTTGTACACTGTTAGAATAACCTTTAGACATTAAAAAACGATAAGATTTTATAGTCTCGTCCAAATAACCATGTAATTACTCTAATCCCCAGACCTTTGAAAAACACTTATAGAATATTTCATCTAATTATCGTATGGTTTGCTTTGACGGTTTATATCTTCCACAGTTCTATCCATGATTTGTACATGCAAATATTGAATGAAAGCATGAAAAATCAAAACAAAAACGTACCATTTCAAAACACAAATTCTCCACATAAAATAGAAAGAAAGCTCGATGATCCTCGATCTTTCTTCCGATCACATATTCTCCCTCTCCCGCTCTCGTTAAACTTTACATAATTGTGTCCACATTCATGCGCCTCAACGTATGAAGATACCGAAGCCTTTAAGAACGGTGCTCATGCTCAGGTTTACACAATAAGACATTAGCGTTTCCCCAGAGGATACGTGTTTACGTAACGTTAAATGAAACAGTCAGGACTGTCCTCGAAGTCTTCAAAACCGGATTTTCCAATATACGAGTAGTCCATACGTGTGCATGAGCCTGTTCACCGAGAATGGTGTTGGCATCGTGTTTTGCGCGATGCGTTCGCCAATTGTGTGTTACACGTCGTGTAATACATTTAAACACATTTTGGTGCCTATTGTGTGGTACAGGGGCGCAGCAATGTCCTCTATTAGCAGCGCAGGCGGCACGTTTGTACGTACAATGCACTGGCTTAATACATACCCACAAACATATATATATATATATATCGCCCAGTTTGCGGGCGTCGAGGCGTGGTCGACGAATTACGTGTCGGTGCCGCCTGAGGGGGTTACGGGCTCGTGCGTCCCCCCCGCTCTGCGCTCACGCTTATTCTGTCCCTTTCTTGCCGCCTGCGCCCTTCTTCCTCCACCGTTTGGCTAATCCGTTGTTTCCCTTACATCCGGTGTGTACACATGTATGTCCTGGACTCAGAACTTCGGGGTGGGGTGGGGTCTGGGGGAGGGAGGGAGTAAATAACTAGTGACGTTTTTCAACCCTTGCCCAACTACTTTTCCCACCGCGGCTCTTGTTCCGAGCAGGCACGAGAGGCACCACTCTTTTGACGGTGTATCGTATTATCACTCTGATGTGTAATCTTTGAGGGGATAGGAGAGTACAAGGGTTCTCGAGTTTCGGGACAGCCGGTAGGGTGGGAACCTTACGTGGGTACCTGCATGGTTGAAGGGCTTCGAACGGTTTCGATGGTGGAATCAGTTTCTTTCGCTCACTTTTTTTTTTTTGGTGCATAGCTATTCTCGATGTAGGTTTTCTTCAATTTTTTGTCGTAATGCTAAAGTTCTTCATTGATGAGATGCAGCCAATGAACTTTGGTTGAGGTTAGTTTTCCAGGTATTGGAAGATTTTCATTGCGAATGGCGAGTACAACACTTTTTAGGATTCGTATTTGGCGATGTACAAAAAATCTGTAGAGGGTGATTTATGACCGTTTGGGAAATAGGACGTTGGAAGACAAATTTGTTGCTTTTCGATTATGCAAAATTCAACTCCATTTTTTTTTCTTTTTTGAAGTGTCATGTGTGCGCCTATGTATACACATGTATATAGCTTTGGCTAAAGTCTTAGGCACCTATATAATTCTCCATTCAAAACCGTCGCGGCTATAATTAAGGCTAATGGTGGATGAAGCAAATATCGACCCGAACAAACTAAAACAGTGAGTAGTCTTAATAGCAAGTATTTTCAATTTCCTCAAATAATGTGTATTTTATCTTTCCCTTATTTTTCATTGATAACAATGTAAACGTAGAAACAATTCTACGTGTTCATATATTCGGATGATTATAAGATGCCTAACGCTTAACGCGTATATACGCTAAATGCTACACCCTAGATTTGGATGCCTGCAACCAAATATACATCTGTTCCCGTTCACCATTATAAGAATCGCTTTATTTCCTTAAACTCACGAATGTCAATATTTCGTACGATCAAGTGGCAGTCGAGGTATAGTTTCAATTGCGTCAATTTCAGAGGCTCGTGGAAAAGCTTCGGCGATAACTACCTCTCGGTGAAAACATTTATCAATCGAAGCTTGGGAGAAGATTCGTTCAACAAAAAATCCTTGTTTTTTTGTTCAGTGAACATGATTTATTTGAATAATGAGTCGCTGACAACTTCTGTTTCTTTTTCGAGTCTTTAGTCCACCGAGTACTATTTTCTTTTGACTGCCTCGAGTTATTATCATGATCATTATTCATTCAGGATTGCTCACCCCCGTGCCCTTTTCTCAGCCACTCGTGCTGCATGAAGGAGGATCGCAGGCGTACCAGGTTGTCGCGGTCGGCGCGTGCCACATTCCTTCTTTCTCCCTTTCCCTCCTCATCGTTGTGAACGCACTTCACGGTCGAGGGATCTGCGACCGCGGCACGCGTGTCCCTGCTTCTAATACTCTAACCGGAAGCAGAAGTTACGCCATGTGTACACACACGAGGGAGAAAATGGTGGCCCACCCTTCGCCCCTCCTGACGTGTCCTGTCTATCACGTCCTCGCAATCTAAAATGTCGAACGTATCGCCCTGATTGGGGGTCCCTTGAAATACGGTCGAAATGTCAGGAGAAAAAAAAACGATTGAGAGAACGAGGGAACGTAGGGAACGAAATGGTGAAGCAAGGGAGGTGGGAGAAGGGGAGAGAGAGAGATTGGTTGATCGATTGGTTTAATTGTGCCCTAGTCGTATTCTTTAGAATCGATGTGAGTTTGAAAAGGCCATATACAGTAAATACTCAATAAGAAAGATATTTATGAATCATAGAAAACTCGAAGAAAACAAAATTATGTGAGACGTAGGAAAGTCATAGGAGCAAATCGAAACATCATCTTCGAGTGTCCTTTTTATGAGATTTAGACGAAAAAATATGACGAAGATGACGTTTGGCTTTAATTGGATTTTATAGTTAATCTTATACATCATAAACCTGAAACAAACCCAAACTTCATCTTCGAATAGTCTTTCTTTTCATGATAAACCCCAAATAAATCCAAACTTCATCTTCGAATATTCTTTTTTTCATGATAAACCCAAAAAAAAATGCAATCATCATCTTGAAATGATACGTTTTCTTGCTAGAAAGGTCGTTTCGATCGTTGCGCGAACCTCATACGGCTGCGATCCCTTTCGTATCGTTTCTCCGAGGCAGTTTGTCGAAATAAAAGCCACTGAAGAAAAAGGGCAGGTGGAAGAAGAAAAATAATATTTTTCAAGCGCGACAGCGGTCACCGTGTCGTCGTGGACGAACGACGTCGCACGAGTGTACCACATAATTCATCGACTGGGTCGTTGAAGGACGACACGCGCGCTGCTTTCGTAACACACCTGGGTCACTGTGTTACCTGAGCACGTAGCTGTCCTCTTCACAGCTGGGACGGCGGAAGCGCAGGCTCGACAATGCGCTCGTGTGCGGTCCAGACGGGAATAGTTCTACGATAAAAGCGCCCACGGTTTTTCGAGGTCGTTATTTCAAACGAACTTTTCCATTGCGCGCGTATATAATGCGTTTACATATACGTATACGTACTATATGTCTTAAAAAGTGAATTTCGAAAGGAAAACACCGCGTATCTATGCGGATACGAATCAAATTGATTTTCTACTATTTTTTTTAGTTTTCGAGAAAAAGTATTCCGATTTCTTATTTCGACATTTCCTTTAAAATGAATTTTTTTTTCTTCTTTTGTGTATGTACTTTTCATACAGGAAAATTGTTTAACAATTTTTTAACGCTCCCTCTTTAAGAAATTCAGTTTAGGCAAGCTCGAAATGAAATGCGACTCTCTAAATCGATTACGCTCCACTCCGAACGAGTGTAGCTTGAAAAATCGATAAAGAGAAGCCACTGTTTAATTTTTCTGCCTTTCACATAAATTTCCAAGTCAAACATCATGCCGGAAGGAAAATATTCGGAAGGCGTGTAACGCAACGAGTTAATTAATCGGTGGGTGCGCCACGTCGAAACGGGGGTTATAAAAATGTCGAAAAACTGTTTGTCCACTTGATTATTATGCTCAGCCATTACGTGAGAATCAACGACTCCGAGTCAGATGCGAATCGGCCTAGATGAGCTAGGAACTTTGGTCAATATTTGTCGGAATAACTCACGTACCTCATTCCCAATCCCCCATAAATAAATACACTTCCCTTATTTCTTTTCACGTCGAAGTGGGTGGATGAGGGAAGGGGAAATAATAAAAAGAAAGAGGAAAGAATTTGCAAGGTAGTCATCGACCACCTGGCTATCCTTCTTTATGCCTATCCTTCCGTGGTACTCGGTAAAAAAGCAACGAATGAAAAAAAGAGGTCAATTAACGCTCCTGAAAGAATAAATATTTGTCGTCCGTGGCGGCAATAGAAAAAAAAAATTGGTCCACGCGAATGATAAATCGTGACCCGTTGTGTATTCTCTCGTTCATAATTCCGTGACCGCCCTCTTCTTAGTTATTCTCGTCGCTGGCTCGTTTTGGCAAAGAGTATTAAAAAAATTTGCATTTTTCGCAGTCTACTCTTACCCAGTGATTTTGCATATTTCCTAATTATGAAAATGTGCAATCATTTTTTCTCCAGTAGGTATTACGGGACGAGAATATATTCATTCGAAAATAAATAAATTCATCCCTTCAAAATCCCTTCTCAAAGGAAAGAGATAATTTTTTCGTTAAATTCAATTTATATATTCTTAAAAAAGTGCATCTCTTCCCAGAAGAACGGGATGAATGTTTTTTTGTTATCCTTTTTTAATAATTGGATGAAAAAGAGTTTGACGGGTGTGCATTCTTTCACGAGTGCGCAGCACAGTGGCTCGACTAATATTGCGAAGCAAAGTGACGCCAGCTCAATTATGAAGCTTATTAGCTGAGTTACGATAATATCGTTCGCTGTGAGGTATACCACTAATATCCCGATGTACACAAATATATCAAAGTGACACAGTTCTCCTTCGTATTTTTCGTTGCAGAAAGCTCAGAGATTTTTTTTTGTGTTTTTCTTTTTTTTTCATTCCTCCATACGAAGTTGCCTAGCGTTTTCGAAAGCAGCTCCCCTTTTACGAGAGAGGTATAGCGTGTGCTGCTTAATTCTTTCAGCTCGTAACTAACCCTTCGCCCTTGCTCCCACAGCGGTGATGGAAAGTTGGGGGATGGTGGAGGGACACTTTGTACCCCGAGACGTAGAATCTCGGCTATCTCGTACATACAAGGGCCACCAAGCGCCCTTTTAGCTTCCTCGTCGCGCCCTGGTCTCCCTCTCGGTAACGCTCGACAACTTTTCGTTTCAGCATTGCAAATTGTTTGGCACGAGAGTTTCGCCCGATGGCCACACGTACCCTGTGTGCCACCTCTTGTGTGCCTTTTAATTTACTCTTTTCTCGACGGCAATCTCTCTATGTGTATCTCTCTCTTTCAGTGGAACGCCATGAGGCTTTTTCTCGTCCTCATCTTTCCTGTGCATCCTCGTCTTTGCAGGCTTCTTCTTTGCCTTGGGTTATTACCAACGCAGGGAATGTTTTTTTTTTCGTTCTTCATATCCTGCGCGACGCCGTTGGCGGATTTTTCTGTCTCTCTTTATCCTGTCTCTTTCTCTTATTCTCTCCGGCTTAGGCCTACCCCTGCCACTTTCTTTGCTTCTTTACTATGCTTTTTTCTCTCTCGTAGAATGCTCCTCCCTCCCCCGAAAATGTGGGATAGGGGATCTCGTTTCGTCGTCCTCTATCTCTCTGCCTCTTTCTCTCCCTTGTATCAATTTTACGATGTTGTTTTAGTTTTGTATTTGGTTTGCATTTCATTTTCACCTTGGTTTTCTTGTATTATTCTAATTTTATGTCTATATGTCTTCTAATATTATTTCGTTATGCATTTCATTTCCCATTTCTATTACTCTGAGTTTTTATTTTGTGTTTTTGAGTTATATGTACCGTAATTGCCTACGTTTGCCCGGAAGCGTGTTGGAGCACATTAAACTGTAGACTCGATTGATGCCTCTCTCTCCCTCTCTCTCTCGAAAAAAGAAAAGTAAAAGATACCTTTCAGTCGGGAATGGAAGTTCCGCTGGTTTTTTTCTCATTTCTACTAAAGTTGCAGAAACACACATTAGAACAAAGAGACGAGCCGATGCTTAACTGTTTTTTGTGGCACTTCGAAGTCCTCGTTAGCAAGGAATATTATTGCGGAAAGGTCGTTCATTAATATTGCATGCTCGATGAATTTGGACATTACAGGGCTTTGATGTTCTTGATATAACGCCCATACTTCACTCATCGAAGTATTTATATTCGTAACGACTAGTGTTTTTTCCTACAAGTAACAGTACGATTGATGATGACGATCCGAATAAACGGGCGGACTCTTCGATTGAATCTCATCTGAATCACGAATTTCGATGAACATATGAAATGTGCCTTCTTTTTACACCTGTCATACTCCATTATTCATTGTATCAGAATTCAATAGATTTTTTAGGTAGATTTAACCTCTTCGGATATTAAACATTGGTGAAATATTTTTCCATATTCCTCTTAGGAATTTATCATATCTCAATCTGCAAATAGCGACTGTTCATAAAGGTACCAATGAACAAATAAAAAATGAATAACACAATTGTTGCGTTCTAACCATTCAATCACCAATGTCATTATCAGATTAACGCGAAGTTCAAGTTTTCTCTTCAAATCGACAATATTGACCAAGACCCCGATCTTTTCTCGTTATCGTGTATCAGTTATCATGTTTTCATTTCTTTCTTCATTGTTCAGAGGAAAAAAGATATGAATATTGGTTAGAATTGAAGAACAAAGATTTACCTTCTATGTAAGCCGTTATGAAAAAAATAACAGATTGTTAGAAAAAAACTGTGATCAAAGTGTCCCCAATAGTTCTATCATCGCAATCACAAGAGTACCTGAAAGCGTCATACGTTGAATCTTCCTCTTCTATTCGACTTATCACAAGCCAAAAATATTTTTTGAATTCATTTCCAGTATCCTAGCGTCTAAAGCCGAAACCACCATGGAATCAACGCACATCGAAAATGGTTTACCAGCATTGGTCCCTAATGACCCAGTAATTCTATTCTCGCCTCTCCGTACGTTCACCGGAATGTCTATAACCGAGCGGCAATTAAGGTCGTACGAAATCATTATGTGAATTGGACTTCAATTCCATCACGTGCCAGGATTAGTTTCGTTGAATAATTCTTGAGCCCAAACGAGACCATTGGAACGTCGTTTTTCGCTCTTGCTCCTCCTCCTCTCCTCTCCCTCTGTGTTCCACGCTCCCTTCGCGTTCGTCGCAGAAAGGGCCTCGTGTCCGAGCGAAAACCCTCGCGAATAGTCGCATCCCCCTTACAACTGAAACGTTCCAATCTACCTTTGTGCGTATCAATATTTAACCGCGTAATGGCTGCTGGGACAGCCCATCGGTTTTTTCCCCATCGCAGACGCGCAGAAAAATGCCACCGTGTCGAACGATATAGTCGAGAAAGTACGAAGGATGGATGAAGGGCCAGGACGCGCGCTTTGTACATACATCGGGAATACAAACGGGCTCTGACCGATGGCGGAGGCGAAACCCACCGTCTCTCTTTGTATACGTTTTTTTGCCTGCCCATAGATATAGATCGTACATTTCCGGAATATCGTACACCCCGAAAACAGTACCATTAAAGTGGAATATGAATTTTGGTAAATCGGAGAGAGACTAGTCGACGATTCCTCTCATTCTCATTGTTATTATTCTATTTGTCTTTAGAAAATGTTTTTTTGCCGAAGATTACAAGGTTGAAAAATGATGACATTTTCATGTCGTTTCTGGTTTACTTAATTTTTTTCGTCCATATTTTGGATACTATTAAATCTATTAAAAATCTTTAAAAAATCTTAATATGAAATATTAAAGGAAATTTAGGGTGGCGAAATACATCCTTATTGGGGGCAAATCGTTGGCTTTTTTCAACTTCCGAAATCCGTCTATATCGGGAGGCGTATTGAGAAAAAATCGTATCTTACCCGATTATTACGTAACAGCCGCGAAGTCATATTGTCGGTCAATTCAGGGTCTCTTCCTTCTGTCAGAACTGGAGATTCAATTACTGGCTCAAACTGGCCCCCGTTAACTTGCTATTTTTGCTTTTCATTTTTCCTGATATTTTCGTTGACTAAGATATTCTAAATGCTTACTTAATTGACGTATGAATTGACATTTTTGTATTGACGTTTTATTTTTATTGAGGTTATTTGTTGTACCGATCTTTATTTTCGTTTGCACCTTTCGTCGGACGTTTTATTTTTCTCAGGACGAGAACGAAGTAGCTTTTTTGCTTGTAGCTTGATTATTTTTAGCCGATACTTGGTGTTCGTATATGGCACGACAGTTTCACTGGGCTATGATTAATGTAATTCATCAATCAACTAATTAGTGTCATTGCTCATTCCTTCGGCTTCGCTCTCTCGTATTTTTATTCCCTGGCAGTCGACAGGAATAAAACAATATACGTACGTTACGTACAGCTTCGAGAAGTTGAGGGCCATACTTGTTAATCTTGTCGCGAGCACCGAAAAGCGAATAACGTTTATCTACGGTACTCGAGAATCGAATATCGATGCTATCATCATTTTCCTTTTTAATTATACTGACAGTTTCGTCGATCCTTTCTCTGTATTATGCAATCACGCAGGAATTTATTGGCACACTGATCAGTTTGTGTTCGGCTTCAGTATTCATCGAGAGGGCCAATAATCAATTAGGATAATCCTATAAAAATCAAGTGTTTTTTTTCCTCCCTGAAGGCTCAGCCTTTCTCGCACTTTTACTCTTTTTCTCTACTTAAGGTACAATCGCCAAAATTCGTCCCCGAACCTAAATTCGTCCCCGTTGGTTTCTTCTTTCCTACCTAACGCCATCTGGTTTTGGTAACTCGTATCACAAGTTAGTGACCTCAGTCCGTTATTACGATCATTTCGCAGTGTGTCGGCGCTCCTCTGACAAGATATTTTAAAAAGGAAAAAACTGTTCAAGATGAGTTTTTGATTGAAATATTGTCGGAATTATTTAGTTCTTAATATGTTTGACTTACTGAAATAATTTTTTTAACAAAATGAGTTGTAATTGCATTAGATTAAAATCGTTAGGAAAACATTTGGGTTATGACAGGTGGATCTTGTTGGATGGATGTTATTGACACAACTAGTAAATTCTTACTATCATCCCCCACGATATTTGGGGGGCGATATTTGGAACTCCGTCTTATTCACAAGGGTATTTCCGGTATTTTTTGAAGTATGTTTTCATTTTATTTTTTAGATGCCAAAGAGAAAGTTGTAGGATAATGAATCAATGATAAAAAACGGTTGAAGCAGTAAGAGCCGAAGAAATGGGTTACGAAAAGGCAGTAAAGTTATTTAATGTTCTTAATGTATTTAATGTAAGTTATGCAATGGTTTAATGAAAGGCTAACTAGATATCATTATTATTGTGATTAAAAAGTTATTACTGTTAAAAATACAATTTAAGTTCAAGTACTGATTAATGTGATCTCAATATCGTCCCCGGGACGTAATTAGGTGCCCGGTTTTAGATTTTAAGATTTTCCACTTCATGATAAAAACTATTCTTAAATAATTAAAAACTAAGTTAGCCAGTTATTGTTTATTTTTAATAATAAAAAAGTGTCCTCGCTAATCTTTGTTGTTTTGTTTATTTTTCCACTTGCAATATTTTTGTTTCTACAATGTTTTTACAAAAAGGGGACGATATTTGGCGACTGTACCTTACTCTCCTCTCGTTCCATATCTCTTCCTGCCGATTGCGAAATATTTCAAAATGTAAAATATTTCTAAACAATTTCATCGTCGCAAGACCCACGCCGTTAAATAATTTCACCAATTAGCGCGCGTAGCCAGTGCGAGCTCGAGTATTCTCAGGCTCTCACAGGTCGCGACCGGAGAACGTTTATTAGCAGGGTTATTAACATTGAGAAGGGGGTGGAAAGTTGCGAGCGGTGACGAAGGGTTGCGAGGGTTGAACTGCTCAAGTTTAGTCGTCTGGGTCACCGTTCGCCCAACGGCAGTATTATTTATGATCGTGGAAGGCCTTGCCCGATACATGAACGCACATGTATGCTCATGGATACACAATTACTCGCACACACATGAAAATAAGGTCCGTCGGTAACCCTCGGGACTGCCTCAAAGGGCTCGGCCTAAAAGCTCGTCCGCCCTGATGATACCGTTGAAACCTGAGAACCGGATCAGGAATATACATCGTATACTTCCACATTTTGTTTTTCCCTTCGCCTGAATATACTACGAATAATATCGTTTCATACACGCGACGCGGCGCTGCTGGATATATATGTATGTACCTTTTTTCTTCAAATATTCCTTTCAATTCAATACCGTTCCAAAAAATGTATCCTCGTTCCATAATGAGTCAGACGAAAAATAATGAATACATCATACGAATGTTTGTACGGATAATATTGAAAAATGAAATGAGAAAATCGATTATTAAATGCAGATTCTGAATTTTACTCTCAGAAAATGTAATCAATTGTTATTATGATAATTATAATTAATATTCATTACTTATGAATCTGTTATGATTTTCTTCACCCTTAGGCAAAAAAAAATATATGAACGACCAATCAATATAAATTATTACGACGAATACAATTATTACCTACATACATAATTTCCGCGCCTGGCATGTCGAAAGCATTACCCATTAAACATTAAATGTCGATTATCATTGAAATTAAAATTTGCATGAAATTCCAAACTGCGATTAGCAAATTATTAAAAAATACCATATTGATTAACTGAAGCATCCACGAACATTTTCCAAATCGCCGTGCATCTGTTTGTATGACGGGACCTAGTGCCGCCATATTAAATGTTTTTTTTTTTCAACAAATAACATGAAATGTAATTTTCATCGATGGAAGAATACGATACGTTGAAACCCATAAGAATTAAAGGACAGCCCGAAATTTGGCTATTTTTCACGACTCAGAAAAGGAACCTAGCCTTAATTAAATAAATAATACATTATACGTTACGTTGAGTATTCTCAAACGTAATATATTTATTTACACGTACATCGGATCCCCCTCCCTCGCTGGGCTACCCTTTAATAGCATTTTCGCCCTTGAGGGCTTGCAGATATTCACTCGCTCCCTTTGCTTCTCCCGTGGACGTCGCTCCCCCAACAAAGTACCGGTATACCTAGGTCAGCCCTCGAAGTCGCGATCGGGGCACCAGCCGCGCGGTCTGGTTTACTCGGCTCGGTTAATTGTACTCGGCAATTCCACGCACCGGGGGATTCCGCCGATACGATTATCCCGTATCGAGGGCCAATTAGGGGAGAAACGCCAAAGAGACGGATGAACGCCGGGGAACTCGCGGTGATCGCGCCGGTACACCCTCCGGCGGCGCGAGTTCCCACAATCCTGGCTCGTTGTAATGTCCCGTTGCACTGATCACGCGTTTACGTTTATCTCTTACCTATACGTGCACAAACACACGCCTATACCTTACTGCCATTGTAGATGTTCTTCGAGCATGAATGGGTGCATAGAGAGGTGTGTACTTCAGCCAATACCTTTCGTTCCAATAATATATACTTGCAAGTTAAATTATCATGGGGGGTACACGGATTTTAACATGATTATTTTACATATACAGGGTGTTCGGTAATGAATGGATAACCTTGAAATGTCTTATAGTATAACCTATGGCCGTTCAGAAAAAAAATACGAACCAAAATATATCATAAGTAGTACCTAAGTTATGACTTTTTTTTTAAAGAATCTATTTTTTTGCCTTATTTCACTTTTATGAACTCGACGATCAGAAATGAATGAATAAAACAACAAAAAACCGATGGAATCGATTCATTTCTGATCGTAAGACTTTTAACAAAATCATAACTTTGGCACTACTTGTGATATATTATTTTTCGTATTTTTTTCGGAATGGGCATAAGATATAGTATAACACATTTCAAGGGTATTCATTCATTACCGGACACCCTGTATATATATGATCGTTTTTATTCGATTACAACCCTTGTGTCTTTTTATATTTCCTTCTGTCTTTCCGATTCTTCAGTTTTTCCACTTTCCTATTTTTTTCCGAAAGTAGCTTGCCTGATGCAGCCACAGCCGACTTGAGCTGTACTCGACGGAACTGCGGAAAACCCGTATCGTTGTGAATTACCCTGTATACTGTCGATTCCTTGGTATAGAGGATATTTGTTGAAGTACGTACGCCAAAGCTTTAGAAAAATGGACCTCCCACTGACTGTTCAATGCGCCAGCCAGATTACCGCTAAGTGAGTACCACTCCCACACCTTGAACACCTTTCTATAAAGTAGATATACCATAAGCCGATCAGACGTATTTTTTTAAACAGTGGAGTAGTTGCACTTGAAAATTCGAGATTTACTTGAAAATTTGATTTTTGGCGTTTCAACTGCGTACATCTTGGTCAGTTTTGCTCGCAAGTGCATCCTATCTCTTCGAGCAACTAGTCGTGAATAACCCTATACATACAGTTTCCAACGAGCACAGCATTTGTTAAGAGCAAGATTTTTTTGCACTGGCTGAACTCGTATTGAATCAAAGGGCAGCCCCGTACGGAGAAAAACGTCTTACATCTCTGCTGGAAAAGTTGACTTGAAACCCGATGACCTGCACTCTGACCTATGTATATGTATATATATATATAGGCATTGAAAGCGGAAAATGTACGGTTCTTCTTCTTTAGCAGTGACCCTCCGTCGGGTCACCACAACTCGTACAATGTAACGCTGGGTGCGCATACAACTCGAAGAAAATGCAATAAGTTGATTGCACTCAGGGAACGGTGATTGATGCTGCATTCTCGAGTGTTGGTCCATGTAATTGGCTAGAAAAGAATGAGATGACGAATGGAACGCACGGAGTTTTCGATGGGAAAACCTAAACAAACTTTGAAGCCATTTTCTTAACGGAACGTTGACTACGAGTACATCTGGTTATTTCGAGGAAAGTCCACGAGACTTTTTGTCGTATCGTGTTGTTAAGGGCGGAACCAGGATCTTTCCTGAAATGACTTTCATATAAATTCGCTTCCACTCGCGAGGCAGCTTTTCGAAGACGTTGGATCGCGCCTGAGGTTGAGTACGGGGACTGTAAGTTACGGAGTGGGTGGTCCCCGATATCGAATGTTCTAAAAATCGCCGTTTCGTCGTGCGGAACTCAAGATGTTCGTCTCAGTGGCCCACCCCTTCGTCCTTTTGCTGTAAAACTCTCGTAAAAGCTCCGAGACGGAGTGGAGCACCGCAGGCAAACTGATAGGAGGCCAAGAGTGAGTCGATGCTCATGAGTTCTCCCCGCGGACGAAAAGCAAGCACAAAACTATAAAGTAGCAAAGTGGCCGAAACGAGCGAAACGGAAGGGAGAAGGAGAAAAGGGCAGAGATACGGACGGAGAAAGAAAAAGTACACTTTAAAGAAAAAAGGACAAGGAGCAGAGATGGAGAGAGTGAAAGGAAGTCAGAGAAGTCCACAAAAAGATAGAGAAAATCGAAATTACAGGACAAATAGAAGTAAGAGACGCGATCAGAGAAAACACATTTGATCCAATTGAAAAAATCTTTAACGGTTTTCAAAAAGTACAGGGCCTAGTGTAGACGAATGCACATTACGAATTATTTTTCGTAATGTGCATTCGTCTACACTAGGCGTTCGAATTATTTTTTCGACGCCGAAAACACGAATTATTTTTTCGTCAACGTTCGAATTATTTTTTCAATAATTCGAACAAAATTCGGTGTAGGTATTTTTTTTTCTTTTTCTTATATCTTCCTCATGGTAGACGCTCATTAGCGCTTTTACCTGTCCCCTTATTCCGCCACATTTCTCGAGGGAGAGAGAGGCAGAAGCGAGGGAGAGAGCGATTAGTTTTTGAGTTATCATTTATTTAAACTTCATATTTAATTAATAAAATGCAATTCCCAAAATTCCTATAATTGGTGTAATTAATTTAATTACACGGGGAGGAAGATCAAGAGACAGAAAAGAAGGAGGGGAAGAGAGATATAGAGAGAGATGAGTGGAGGAAAACAATAGGGAGAGACGTACAGTAGTTACAGCGAGAAAAACCATGACAATAGAAAATCCAGGGACTCTACGAGAGATTCGTCCGAGAAACGAAACGCAGGAGCTACCAATAAACAGAGAATACAAAAGGAAGCAGAAATCGGATTATTTGATCGTGAAATCACTTTCACCAATAGAAGCATCAATTGTTCACTACCGAGCTGAACTAGCGCTATCTATGTGTTATCAAGAGCTTCGTTCATCAAAGCATGAAGTCTTTTCTGAGGACTTGCGGTGATGAGGAAAAGAAGCTATTTTATTTGTTACGCCTTTTTTCATTGAGTTATTATCATTTTCCTGAATCTTTTCCACTTTCACTTATTTTCTATCTTTCTCTTTCTGCGTTTTTCTGCTTCGCTTTATCTCTCTTTCGATGCCTGCTTTCATTAACCTTCCCTTTCGTTTCGATCGGAGAATGCGTGTAATGAAATTTTCAAAATTTGCAGCAATGAAAATGTTGTTGGTTGATATACTGTATTCCAAGCTCATGGCTCCTCATTTTAATAATGCAATATAAAAGCAACGAACGATTGTATGGTTCAATGAATCAGAGTTAGAATTTAATAATATGCCTTGCACCAAACAAATTGCAATTTATACATAATAAATGTAAAAATGAATGATGAGCATCTAGCAGAGAGCAATATGAAATACAGTTTTAATGAGATTAAGCCGTGCGAAATTCATTAATAATGTGCGAAAGCGGTTCTACCACGTAATGAAAATTTCATGACCCACAATCGTTATTTGAGCCAACAGTGAAGATCGTCCATAGCCAGAGCGCCATAATCCGCGTTATAAACCCATCCTCCGCCCCTGTACCTCAACCTCTCGACATCTTGCACTTTTCCAGATCGCTCTTAATCCTCGTGGCATTTTCTTTTCCGCCTGAATTTTTTTTATGGCTCTTCGCGCCTTTCCCCATTTTTGCCCCATAAGTTGCCGTTACATACAAATACCAACGAATAGTGCGGTATGTACTTACGAACCCCATAAGCCTCGAGACCGTAGACGCGGTAAACGAGAAAATGTTATCTCCTCTTTCATTCTTTCCAACCCTAAGAGAAAAAACAAAAGCACACCCCCAGCCCCCCACGTCTCTCGGTTCTTTCTCTCCACTCGTCTTCGTTACTTTTGTACTGACAATTTTATGGGAAAGCGGAGAAGTTCCGTAACGAGAGTCTACACTTTCTCGCTGGGTGAGAATGCGCACGGAATTCAATCGCGTTATCAAGGCTGTCACGTTGGCGCCTCGATTCGCCCGTAACGTCTCCTTGGGAATTATTGCGGCTTATCCGATAATTAAACTCGATATCGATTACCGCAATGTTTCTTGGGAATATGTCCCATATCTGAGGAGATTACTGGATGATGTGTTGCGTGTTCAGGGATTTGAGGAGCCCTTGAATCCGTAACGTATCATATATAGTCCGTTCGTAAATAAAGCGAGCTATGCTCCTGTGCAACAAAAAATACTTGAACAGAATTGAAAAATACTTTGGCACACTCGTATATAGAAACACTGCTGAGTTCTCTATAAAAATGTAATAGTATTAGATAACCTATCAATTATTTATAAAATATCATATATATATAAACTAGTATATTATTATTGCATAATGATAAAAATATAGATAATATGTAATTATATTACTGGGCATTATATTAATGTGAATATTAAAGAACGTCGCCAACAAGAGTTGATACGAAACTCTTGAAAATTGAACGAATTAATATAGATATACCGCAATATTACATAGTATTGATTGTAATATGTGTCATATATAATATATATAATCCAATATAAATATATATCATACATGAAAGATAATAATTATATCCGAATTATTATAAATATGTTAGAATATTCATTTTTAAATTAAAGTCGTCTGCCCGATCGAGCACCAGTCTGCCGCGCCTGCATCGTTACAAATTTTCCTCGTTCATTATCCTCAAAGCGGGTTCTTTTCTCTCCGCGTTTCTCGACCCTAAGTTATTCGTCACGTGTACGCCTCATTAGCGCCGGGATATCTCGCGTCTCCTGGCTAGCGTTTTATTCTTCTTGCTTCTTACACTTTGTAATACACCCTCGGATATTCCCGCGCATACGTGAGCTCGCGTATCAAATGAATAAATCACGTAATACGAGATCGTTGATGAATCACGTTCCCCGGTGAAACTGAAGATCAAAGACGCTCATCGCCCGGAAACGCGTCCCTAATGCGTGCACGGATTTCACTCCCTGCGCCGTATTGTACGTTCATCATTGTGACGCCATGTTGGGATACGACTTTTACGAGAGTAAATATATATTTATTGTTTTTGGCATACATATGTTTTTTTCGCAAGATCAGCTTCTTTTCGAAGCTGCGAGGGGGCAACATTGATGAATTTTCCGTTTGCAAACCAAAGTTGTATTACCTGAAGCACAGAGAACTTTTTTCCACCCCCCCTTTTCACATGGAATCGTCCCTCGCTGTCCTTCCTATTATTTTAGGTTGGTATCCCAATCTTGTTTAAGGGAGATGTCGAGAAAATGGAAAACGTAAGGAAGAGCACGAGAAAAGACGCGAAGAAATAAAGAGAATGGGAGGGAAGAGGGCAGAGGAGAGGGGGTCGAGAACGACGAAAAACTGAGCGGTTGATAGTTCCGTACGACATATAGGGGACGGACGGGCAAGAAGGACATGTTAATTTTAAAAATGAGAAAAACATATTTATCAAAATCATACTTGTAATTGACTATTCTGGTTACAATCTTTGGTAACTAAATTATGATTAGAAACTTAAAAAACTAAAAAAAAACTTCTTT
>JAPYZJ010000226.1:0-78325 GCA_030522765.1 Ophioninae sp. B BG-2022a
TGACGGCAACTGGGTTGACGGCAACTGGGTTGACGGCAACTGGGTTGACGGCAACTGGGTTGACGGCAATTTGGTCGACGGCAATTTGGTCGACGGCAACTTGGTCGCCGGCAACTGGGTTGACGGCAACTTGGTCGACGACAACTTGGTCGCCGACAACTTGCTCGCCGGCAACTTGGTCGACGGCAAGTTGGTCGACGGCAACTTGGTCGACGGCAAGTTGGTCGACGGCAACTTGGTCGACGGCAACCTGGTCGCCGGAGACTTGTCGAAAGAGACCTGGTCGATGGCGACCAACATTATCCGTGAGTTAGTATACGTATCCGCGATCTTAATCGCCGAAATCGTAACGCAAATTACTGCGGTCGTCCGAGTCGCTGGCGACGAGTCGCCGTCGACCAGGCCGCTGGCGAAAAGTTGCCGTCGACCAAATCGCCATTTCAGGCACTTTATTTCAGTTTTAGCGTTACAAAAGTTAATATCTCCCTTATACATAAATAGAAAATAACATTCTGTGGTCGCCGTCGACCAAGTCGCTGACGACCAAGTCGACCGTGCGTAACAGGCGTTATTTTCAAACGGCAATCGTACCAATCGATAGAAATTCAATCAAGCACTGTTGGAGATTACATTTTCTCGCTTCAGGACATCGCGATCACTTCAGAGATTCATTTGAGGTTACCAAGGTATCCATTAATGACCCTCAACATCTGGGCATCCAGAATTCACTCAAAATCAATTTCGGAAAATTGGGAACCGTTCAAATAGGTATGGTATAAACAATTATGAGTACGAGAAATGATGAAAGTTTATTAACATGTCGAAAAATAATGGTAATCAGCGTTGTTCGTTTTGTCTCTCTACGAAAGTACGACGAAAGTGTGGGCGACACGGGAGGAACCAATTGAAGAGAGACAGAAAAGCCAGGTTGAGTACGCCTTGCCGCACATCTCGCCGGATCCGAGAGTACACGGTCCAGGTCACGCACCGTTGCCAGCGCGATAAAACCAATCACTAAAATAACCGCAGACCACCTCAGCCGGCTTCCCGTCATGAATAGCACGTGGCCTCGACTGTGCCGTTCACAGCCCGCACCCGCCGAGCACACCCACGTTCACGAAAGCTGAGACCACGTTTGATATGAATGCCAGAACATATATATGCTTAGAGTGATAGAAAAAATATTGACAATTTCTTTTTTTAAATTTCCTCACTCCATACTTGCAGTAAGGTTGAATAAGACTTGTAGTAAAATAGGATAATGTATATAATAATATATATTTTCCTATATATGAATAATAATAATAATAATAATAATAATAATAATAATAATAATAATAATAATAATAATAATAATAATAATAATAATAATAATAATAATAATATATTATAAGATATAGTACATTAATATTAAGAGCTGAGTATTTTTTTATTTTAATATAATACTAGTTATAAAATAGGATTCTTCAATATTAATATTTTTATATAAAAAAAATTTTTATATAAATTTATTTTATAAAAAATTAATATATTAAATAAATTTTTTATATAAAAAAAATTTTACATAAAAATATGAATATTAAAGACGGCTAATTTTACCATTTATCTTATTATACTCTACTGCACTTATTAAGTGAACAAATTTGTTAAAAAGCTAGTTAATGCAAATTATTTTTTTATCACCCCAATATACTTATCTATATATAAATATGTGAATAATAAATTTTCATATAGAATTAGTGGAATATGCACCTAGATTAAAATATCGTTGATAGTAACATCCATGCAATGATTTTATGGAATATAGGTACAGTACAAGGGATATTATAAAATTCATAGCCGATAATGGCAATTAAGATTTGAGACGAATATCCAGGTCGAAAAGACCAATGACGTTTTTTTTTATTCGATCAGCTCCTGTCGATTTATCAATTATTAATTTAAGCTAATGAGGACGAACTCTGCTCATTCGCCGGCTCCTCTAGGCCAAATGGTAGGCTTTCGAACCTCAAAATTGATAAAAATTTGAGAAACGCTTAGAAATTGAACAAAAAGGCAGCGCAGTAATGTATAAAGTAAAAAATTCAAGGAACCAATTTAGAGAGAGAAATTTCATGTTATTAATTTCCATGTCAGATAAAATTTCAGAAAATTTCAGATTTCAGAAAATTGAATTGCAGACTCTGTCAAAGTTGGAATACACTAAAAATGCAAAGAATTGATATTCCAGGGCGTAAAATTGCCAGGCGAAAATGTCTTTTATATTTGATTTTTTTTTCACCATTTCCAAATTACCGGCAGCAATGAAATTTTAATTTTTCCTGTTTCTTTTTGTTTTCTATACTATTGTGACGTCATTTTCATTCGTTCTCTATTGATATCCAGATAAAATAATAATAAAGCGAGTTTTTGAAAAATAGAATTTTGACCAGTTTTTGGAAAAGAAGCTTTCGAAAATACATTTTGGGTTGAATGAATTAAGGAAGAATGAATTTTACTTACTTGGCCGTCGCTGGATACGGGTTTGGGTTGGCAAAGGGTCGAAGGGAAACCCTCGCCTCCGCCGCAGTAGGACAACAGTAATTAGAGACCACCAAGAGAGGATTGTCTAGTCTCGTGACCGCTGAGATATTCCCGCGGTAGCGGTGGTCGCCTGGCACAATCCGCACACTCCCGATATCGGTCGCCACCTGCTATGCCCTCCAGAATTAAGGTCGAAGGTCCTGCACCTGATAAGGGTGCGAGACCAGGAATTTACTCCAAACGACAATATAATCGGAGTTTCGCGATAGATAAGTGCAATCATCAAGTTGACCTTCAACCTACAATTCCAGCATCATTTTTGGACCTTCACCCAGCCCCCTTCATTTTGACTGTAGAAAACCCCTTAATAGAAAATCCCAAAATTGGAACACCAAAAAAATCAATTTTTTGTGGTTTTGTTTTTCGTCGTGTGTATTTTGAAAAATATGTAAAAAAATATTTTGTTATGATGGAGTAAAATGGCCTTTATCAAAACCACTTTTTTCGCTCGGCGACTTCCCCTAGGGGCTTCCGAAATTTCAAACGTATTTTCCTCAAAACGGTGTTTTCATAGTTGGTGAGCACGATTTCTCAAAAATGGCTTAACTGATCGATCTGCAAATTGAATACAATATTGTCAGGTATATTCTTCAGGTATTGATGGAAGGAATAAGATTTCCCATAATTATTTTGATTTTTTATTCAAGGTTTAACAAAAAAAATTGGTCGAAAATCGAAATTGTTTCTTTCCGGAGCCACAATATTGTCGAAAATTAAAATATTGAGTATTCCTTCGATCAATACCTGGATTCATCTATTCTCTTAAAAAATCTTGTTGTTTTTTTTTTCATTTTGGATATTCCGAACCAAAGATACTTTGCTCACCGTCGAAAACTTTTTTTTTCGAGGACCTCCAGGAGACTTTCTACAGGAGCGATGTTATGGAATATTTTTGAAAATAAAAAATGTCAATCTAAACCCAAAAGATGCCACTACACTGCCATATATTTTTCGATTCGCCCAAATAAAATACTATTCCAGAAAAAAATCGGATTTTCGAATTCTACTTTTTGTTGTCGTTTATGACAGTTTTACGAATGCGCATGCGCACGTCTAACCTATACTCACGCTTCCAAATAGGTCGCAGCGAATGCAGGTCGGAGCGAATTGAAAAAAAAGTGCACACGACGACGGTGAACGGGGAAGGAGAAAAAGAAAGCGGTAGAACCGTTGCACCCTGGCAACCTAATGGCTTGCATAAACGGGCCCTAAAATCTTAAAATAGTCGCGGATAATTTATACATCCTGCTGTTGCACCTTCCCTTCGTGAAACCATTATATATATGTATTTATGAACTCTAACGTGTGTACAGCTATCAACGCACGTAGTATGCGAATTCTAAGTACATGTAGGTCGATCTACATACGTATATGGATAACGGACTGCCTGCACCCGTTATGGACGTTTCGCCTTTCGGATCGTATTCAAGTTCATACCGGAATTAATTTTGATGACACTCCAGATTCCAACATCGAGGGATCTGTGCAGCAGAAAAAAGAATTTTTTTCTTGATGATGATTCCACTAGAAGAAAAAATTATGTTTACAAAGGGTAAAATCATCCGGAAAAATGATTTTTTCAGATGATTTTAGGAGAAGAAAAAATGATTTTTCCGGATGATTTTACCAGAAGAAAAAACGATTTTTCCAGATCATTTTATGAGAAGAAAAAATGATTTTTCCGGATGACTTTACCAAAAGAAAATACGATTTTTCCAGATGATTTTATGAGAAGAAAAAATGATTCTTCCGGAAGAAAAAATGATTTATTCGGATGATTTTACCAGAAGAAAATATTATTTTTCCAAATGATTTTTCCAAATGATTTTTCCAAATGATTTTACCAGCAGAAAATATTATTTGTCTGGATGGATTCCCCAGAAAAACAAATAATTTTTCCAGATGATCTCACCAACAGAAAAAAATTATTTTTACATAGGCTTTCACCAGAATAAAATATTATTTTTCCAGATGATCTTACAAAAAGAAAAAAATGATTTTTACAAAAGATAATTTTTGCAGATGATTTCTACTGATTATAGTCAGTAGCATCAGTAACATGAACAAACGAATAAAATTGAAACAACTCCAAATTTGAAAATATCTCAACTGCGAGACAAGTTCAGGTCGAGTAGATATCCCGAAGCCCCTATCGGAGCTATCAAGTTCAAGATAATATTGAACGCATTCGTTCCACCCAGTAGAGTGGGCCAAACATCGACCTGTTTCACCGTGTGTGCGTGGAAGATAGCGAGACGCGACTACTACCTTTCACGCCCACTTCCGGTCCAAAATACACAGCAGCCTGGCGTCATTAGCCACGATTTTCCACTCGAATATATTGTTCCGACGGGTGACACCACTGCGCGATAACAAGATTTCGTTTCGAGGCAATTCTTTACGAAAATTTACGTCCCCGAAGATTTCAGTGAAAACATGTGGAGACTGTCTGCCCAGGACCTCGGATTCGAATTCGTCAAAACGATTTGTTTGGGTTCGACTGGGTTTCTTTCTTTCACTGCTTTATAAACATTTAATAAATTTTTATCCCCCATATTTTATTTACAATACTGAATTTAAATTGTTTAAATTTAAAATGAATAAAAATCGCATCATTACTATTATTAATAATAATAATACTATCATTTTAATATTGATAATACTTGAAAATCTTTTTTCCTTTATACATACATTTTTTTTATGTATAAAATAAAAAAATTACGATTTTTCGCTAACGAAAATAAAAAACTTTTTGCATTCGAAAACGAAAAGTTATAATTAAAAAAATCGATATAAACAAATGATATAGAATTACTAAAAAGTTAAATTACATTCGAATAAAAATCATAAATATTCGTTACCTGTTTACAGAAGTTTTGGGAAAAAGGGCATAAATAATGTAGAAAATAAGCACAAAATCCCATAAATAAAAAAAACATATAAAATAACAATTTTTTAAAATGAATTTAAAAAAATACAAAATGAACAAATTTTTTAATCAAAAAGGCAAAAAGGATAATTGGCGTTAAAGTTGAACACCCACGTTTAGACCCACAGTGAAAACGGAGGCTTAATAATGTTTGGGTTCAATTTTTTTCGTCGAGGAGATTATCGATAGTGGCTCCATTATTCAACGAATTCGGTCGATTAGTCATTTGCGTGAAATCTTCTCGGTCCTCCACCCCCCTTTCTCTCTCGCTGCTTCGTCGTTCTCTTCGTTATGCCTTCGCTTTCTCACTCTCTCATTTTCTCAGTCCCATTCGACCGGCATACATATTATATCAGCTATGATCGAGTTGACGAGCAGAGTTTGCCCGTACCTAAAAATCTCCCCATTTCCCGCAGTCTGACCGTCTCACTTGTTTTATCGGAAAAGTATTTTGATCATGACCCCGAACGCTCCTCGACTTAACCTCTGTCCTTACCGAGTTTTCATCCCAGGTACTTCATGCATCCTGGAACAAAAATTAGGTATTTGTTCAACCACTTTTGTTCGTTATAATCGGCTCTCTAGCGAACGATCGTCAGAAAAAGTGTCTATAAAGTATATATATATATAGGTATATAAATATAACTTTCACATATAATATAAGGTAAAAGAAACCATATTATATTTATATAATATATTTATATATTTATAATGAAACTTGTTATAACTAGAAAATAAAAATAAACCATACTATAAACTAAAAAAATAAAAAATTTATTATAAATATATTTATAATGAGTTTATTTATTTACAATAAATACATAAGTAATTTAAATATTTAAAATCATTTATATTTATATAATGAATGATGATACATATAATATTGGGTAATATAACATTATAATAATATTGTTATTATTGTAAAAGTATTTTACAGTATGATAACGTTATTATTATTATTATTATTATTATTATTATTATTATTATTATATAGTATATAATTAAAAGAAGTATTTTTCAAATTTCATATATAAACAAATTATTTTGAGTGAAAAATAATATGGTTTACAATATATGATTGTATAATATTCAATAATGTAGTAGTATAATAATATTGATATGATAATAACAATACTTTGCAATATAATAAGAGTACTGTTATTATTATTATTGTTATTCTGAGAGAAGTATTTTTAACTTTCATATATAAAGGATTATTTTTCCAGATGATTCAGATGAAGGGTGTGTGAGGGACTTTTAGTTATCGTTAAAAACCTCCATGCCACCCAAAAGTCGTAGTTACGTCGCAATTTTTAATGCCTGTGTGGATATTTATTAATGATAAAAAATTGATTAAAAATGATTAAAAACGTTCAGGACATCCCTACCCTTTCGAAGTCTAGTTATCGGTTAGAGCCTTGATGACCACCCCGATCGAGTTTACAATTTGTCGTTAAGAATATCGTGGAGTCCGCAATTGCCGGGG
This sequence comes from Ophioninae sp. B BG-2022a, assembly GCA_030522765.1. Taxonomy (NCBI): domain Eukaryota; kingdom Metazoa; phylum Arthropoda; class Insecta; order Hymenoptera; family Ichneumonidae; species Ophioninae sp. B BG-2022a. Next base: position 6,999 of record JAPYZJ010000226.1, read on the forward strand.
CATAAAACGAACCGACGAAAAATCCTTGGACCTTCCGCTGCCTCCCTTAGCCCTTTATTCCCTTCGCCCTTTCTTTCCGCCTCGGGCAATATCTTTCTCCCTCTGGCTTCTTTTCTTTTATACTTTTCTCGTTCGAAGCTTCAGAGCCCCACTAGTTCCATCCGAAGGTCTTATCTCTCCTCGGTTTTCCACGAAAACCCTTCGAAGGAGCTCGGCCCAACCCCCCAATGATAATCCAGTCACGAAGGTCCCATTTTCACCCCTCGTAGGGAAGTCTCGCCCGGACACACAGCTAAGAGTTTCCATCCTCGTTCAACTTTTCCTCGTCCCTTCCTCCAACCCTCCGCCCTTCGTCCCTTGCCCTTTTCCGCGTCACCAGCAGTCCTAGCCAACGCTCCGTTCTCATAAAATAATTTTCAAGGGGTTTTACTTCGCCCCTTTCGTTCCTCCTTCTATACGCCCTTCTTTCAACGCCAACCTTATGCGCAAAAGGGCGTACCCTCATACGGACACAGCACTCATTTTAGGGCTTCGAGGTTTTTCGCAAAAATTGTTTATCCCTCGAGTTGCGAAACTACGGGATCACGAGTCACCCATTTTTTTCGCAGACAACATTGGAAAGGGCAAACAAGCCCTTTTTTCTCGGGAAAAAGGGCTTTGAAACGCCCTTTTTCGAAATTAAATTTAATAATTCGTACTTCGTTATTAAATCGTTCTGATGACGATCACTAATAAATCTTACGTATTTTTACTTTTTTTAATTTAAAGGCCCTTTTTCGTAACCCAAACGAATTCGAAATACGATACGCTGTCAGCTGTGACGGTTTCGATCGCTGGCCCATGTTTACATTGTACATTCTGGAAAATACTCATGTGTACCTTCAGCTGTTCGTTCTAACCCTTCTGCTGAGGGTTACGCACTAGAATTTCCCTATGACCCTTTTATTTGTGTTTTAGTTACGAATAAAGGATTTTCCAGTGAAAATACGATAGCTCTAAACCAAAATTGCCAATCGACGATTTTTTTTGTACAATTTCATTCGATCGTTATTAATTACAGAAATCATTGTGTTGTCACATTGGCATGAATATGGACATGCTTTAGCTTTCTAAACGTACGTCACCGTCAATAAACGAACTCTCATCCGGTGCTCGTTCTCACCCTCATTTTTATCTCCATATATATATATATATATATATGAGATAAAGATGGCAGCCTGGAGCCGACGAAGTGAAACGTATAAACAGTTTCTGGAAAGGGTCCCTTCGACCATGGCCGTTCGTCCTGCCTTGTCAGGGTAGGATTGACACGTGTGTGCAAGTGGTCCTGATACGCACATATAAATGCGTCAACATATACCGGGTGGACCATTCATCGTGTCCACTCCAAATGCCACGAAATTGTAGCTGATATCCAGACAAATCCAATGACCCATCATCCCGTGACCTTGAAATAGTTTTTCACGAAAATAATGTGACGAAAATTTCCCTCAATGAAATTCTAGGACTTATGATTCGATTTCGGGGTTATGACATTACAGGTCGTTGGTTTCGTTGGAATATCGGCTACAATATTTTACTGATGGAAAAAACATGACCTCGATAAAAAAAAAACTATTGATGACCTTGAGAATGTAAAAAGTATAATCTGGAAAAAGGGGATTGAAAGAAAAAAAGGAAATTTAACTCTTCGTCAAGTTTTTTTTTAATTAAATAACTGAACCACCCTGGTTCGTCCAATGGTCTACCCTGATGGATCCAATGAACAAATGGTCCACCCTGATGGATCCAATGAACTAATGGTCCACCCTGGTTGGTCGAATGGTCTACTGTGATGGACCTAATGAACAAATGGTCCACCCTGGTTCGTCCAATGGTCTACCCTGATGGATCCAATGAACAAATGGTCCACCCTGGTTCGTCCAATGATCTACACTGATGGACCCAATGAACAAATGAACAAATGGTCCATCCTGGTTCGTCCAATGGTCTACCCTGATGGACCCAATGAACAAATGGGTCCAATGGGTTGGTCCAATGATCACATGGTCCACCCTGTACATATAAACGACCATACATATATCTTTATATCTTCCCTATTGTGAAAATCAGAATTGTTTCGAGGTCAAAGGAAAAGATCTAGAAGTGAGTACATGGTATTGTTTGGGGTCTCTTCTTCCACATTGATATTCAACGTGTCCCGCAGTTCTCTCGTATTTTCGATCATTCACGTTTTTTTCCCTCTATCGAGGATTTCATTAGAAATCTTCGGTGTTTGATGAACGACGTGGAACGTAACGGAAGAGAAAAGAAGAAAAAAGGTGTATCGAAAAGTAACATACAAGAGAGCAAGAGGAGATTCGCAGACGACTGGAAGCTAAATTGCAGATAGCTTTGCCGTTCTCCTGCCCGGAGTAAAAGTGGACCGTATAAAAGTCCTCGGTGAAATTAATATCGTTGTCCTATAGAGGGTTTAGAACTCCGAGGATGCCACGCTGTAGATCTCGTCGTTGAGAGGACCAATGTTCTCTTTCCGCTTTTCTCGTGTCCTTTTACCTTCGACCCCTCGCAGCCCCACCCCCCTCCCCACCTCCGGACAACCCCCGAGCCAACCGAGTCCTCCGGCGCCCTCTTTTCCCTCTGCGCAATCCACATTCACCCTAGTCCTCGACCCCTTCCTTTTTTTTTCCTGCGCACATCCTCCCGTCTTCGTTACTCGCGAAGTGGGACAAAAAAAGGAGAGACCCAAGAAGGAACGATCCTATCCTTCGAACATGTATGGGTGTACAGGGTGACAGGATAATCTAAGGATTCCCTGACGAAGGTCATTCTAGAGGTCAGTCCAATGGAATCAAACCTCACTGTAGAAGTCCAAATTTAGTCACTACTGGTTTATTATTTACGATTTTTTACTAGTTATTGCCAGCTTTTTCATCAAAAACAGAAATATATTTTTATATGATAATAATACATTTTTTTGAAATGTTTGAAATATTGGTAATATTTAAAAATAATAATGTTGTTTTCAAATATTTAATAAAATAAAATTGATATTCAGACATTGTTGTTTCAAGTGATCATAATAAAAGAAAACCTTTACTCTGAATGATTAATTGATAGTTTTCTGTCAAATAAACAATGAGCTTGAAAAAAAATTATAAAATCTTTAATACTGGATCTTAAATGGCAGATCCAGTATTTCTGGGATTGAGTGATGCCTGCATTTTTGTTTTCAATATTCTTATCAATTTTTCAGTTTTCAGAAAAAATTGAATATTCAGTAAATTATTTTTTTGCATGATTTCTATTTGATAACAATTCCAAAAAAATCGTAAAATCATCAAGACTTGGTAACTACTCAATTTCAACCCGTTAATTTAATTCTTCTTTAATTCCCTCAATCTAATTACTTCTAGTTCGACTGTTTTCCAAAAAACAGCTTGAATTCCCGGTCACCCTGTATATACAGACTCGATCTACTTCCACGCGAATCTTCCACCCCCTCATCAGACGTGATGACACGATTCGATCGAAAAGTACTATACCACGACTCCAGTGAAGCAGCCACTTGGTTAATTCTTATCTTCGACGAAGATTGCCCGTCTTTTCGACGTATAACCAAACGTGGATCTAACATTCTCGAATACCGTGTCCCTCGATTCCCTCATCAACGCCTTTCCACATTATCGCTCTTGAGATGTTCGAGGAAACTCCTGAAAAACGTTTCACATTTCATCATCAACACAATCGTGTCAATTTCTTGATTAATCGATTTCCAAAAAAATGGGACTACGATATTTATGATCATACGATTGCAAACTAAATGACCTGATACGATATACCACATAGACATCGTACGTGTATCAAGAATGTTGATGCCCATCAACGTTTTAACCCAAACGACCTCTTTTGCTTTTTATTCACGATTGATATTTTCCTTCACAATTTCAGGTCCGAATTTCACAGAGCGCTTCGTCCCAATGGGCATTTCCTGAGGACTCTGTGTGTCCATCTCGTTGGTCGGTGCAGGTCGCGGTTGGAGCTAGAGCACGAGAGAAGTGCGAGGGTCTCGTAAAATTAATATCTGCCTGCGGCGTTAGAGCGCAACATAGTCATATGTGGGTAGGTAAACACGTACGTACGCACATATATAAGCATGGACGTAGATCTATATACATTTAGGATCGGAGAACTCTCTCCACTCGGACACGTTCCTCTTTCTGGGATCCTTCCACCTTCCGTCGTTTTCTACGCCATCCGTAGCAGAGCTGATCTCGTTGCTTTTCCACCAACGGTCTTTCTCTTTCTCTCTCTCTCTCTCTCTGGGTGAACTCGTTGGTTTTCCTCGTCGGTATATACGTCTCGAAGCTCTCCCTACAGAGAGCTTTCTCTGGCAACGTAGAGGGTAGTCTTCTCCCCGCAACTCTTCGCAAGCCCCGTTTGTTACAGCCCTCTAGCCACCCTTGGAGGTTCACCCAACCTCGAGCAGCGGCAATTCAGGCCCCAAAGGACTCCTGGACTCGGCGACGGCGGGTCGGCGAGGTGGAGGCGAGATAGAGAGAAAGAGAGAGAGAGAGTAGAGTAGAGTAGAGAGTAGAGAAGGGATGAGGGGGTTGTCAGGGTTGGGGTGGCGGAGGGTGGCTCGTACAGAAGAGAAGTTGGGTTTCATCTCGCGTGGTTCGGGCGACGGTAAGAGGCGGCGGAGGAAGGAACGGTAGAAACGACGAGGGATATAACGTGGCGTAGAAGAGAGAAGGAGGATGGGTAGAACGTAGATAGAGAGGAATACAAGCTGGATGGAGGGTGGAAGAGGGTTCGTTGGAGATGAGGGTACGAGCGAGGGAAAAGACTAGAGCATCGGAGTGAGGGTTCTCTGAGCAACGCCAGTACCCACCAGCAGCATCAAGCTCTAGTATAGAGCCAGAGGGAGCGAAAGCACAGCTCTAGAGAGAAAACCGGAGCTGGAGCTACGATGAGATGGTGGAGGAGGATGGGAACGGGTGAGACTTTCGTAATATAGGGTGGTCCGTGCGGTGAAACGGCTCTCCCGAGCCGACCTCCTTCGTCCTTCCACACATAAACACTAACTCCCTCCCCCCGACCTTCCTTCCAACCTTCCTTCCAACCTTCCTTCCTTCCTTCCTCCCTCCAACCCCCTTTTTCCTCCTAGGGGTTATCACCCTCCCCTTCTTTCTTCTTCCCTTTACCCTCTATTTTACTCGCTCCCTCGTACACGCTCTTTCAGCAGAAAACCCACTCTCACTGAAGCACGTATAAAAGGGCGCTTTCGCCTACTCTACGCTGGATCCCTCTGGCATCCCTCTACGTATATACCCCGGGCAAACCTATATAACCTCCCTACGTACGTACAGGAGGAGATGTGCTCGACTAGGGATGCCACCGGAGTTTTTTCCTTCCACGGCGTCCAACGGGTAGATGCCAGAGAGGGTGCGACGTCCTAGCAAAGCTCAGAGCTTCAGGCATACCGGAGGAAGCTATACCCGACTGCGATGACGACCGTACTCCCTTCGCGAAAAGATACCGAGTTCTAACCCACCCCACACCCTCACTCTTACCCTTCTATCCAATGCTGGAGAATAGAGAGGTCCGGGAAAGACACTTTTTTTCCTATCTGCTGACTCTCACATCTAACCCATCTAAAACTACTCCCCAATGTAGATCCCTTTTTCTCAGTCGCCTATCTGGGACTTCCATACTCAAAAGGGGACACGGTCTTCCATGAGGATCTTCAATGATTCGAGGCACTTTCGATTGATCCAATTTTTGAACGTCTTCGTATTCCTATTTCGAAAAGAGAATCCAGGGGAGATGACCCGGTGTTCATCCGGAACGTGAATGATTACGGACCTGGAGAACGTCCAGACTTTTAACGATACCTTCCCCTTTTTTGTCGACTCTGTCCACTGGGACTTCCATAACCAAAAGGGAACGTGCTTCCATAGGGATCTTCAATGAGACAGCTTCGATTGCTCCACTTTTTGAACATCTCTATTTTCCATTTCGTAAAGAGAATCCACTCTGTTGGATGCTACGCATCTAGGTCCATGAATGATTGCGAAAAGAGGGATCAGGGTCTGACGCACTATTCGTAAATTAAATTTGGAATTCCCCTACAGTTTTCACAAGCAGAGTGAACCCCCACTCATCTGGCTATCCTATGGAGATACCCCAATGAAAAACTTGGGGATCCAGCATTGTAGCTTACTGATTACTCTTCGCTGAAGACAACACCTGAACATCGTGCTTTCCGAACTCGTCCACGTGATCTCATCCATGTTGAGTCTGGCACTGATCTCACCAGGGCTGGGTCAATCCTTTGTAATCTCATTGGGAAAAAGATCGCGACTGCAACTTGACACAGGTATACCTAAAGATGGAAAAGGACTTGCGCAAACTGGGGGAGGTCTAAAGTCCTAGACTTTTCGACACGGTCCATACCCCACATTCGCTCTAAAGATGGTACTCCTAATATACATATATGGGCGTATATATAACGAGATAAATACGAAAGTGAGGACCAGCAACGCTATCGTGGGTATAAATCATAATAGAAGAGGAAAGTGGCATGCAGAACTTCCCAAGTAGGGATATGCTCTTCGTGCATATCCTTAGGGGTTCCCTTCACCGTTTCTCGACTCTCCTGATATCCCTGCTCTTTCTCGCTCCCTCGTAGTCGACCCAACAGTCAGAGATGAAGAAGGAGGATCACATGTCACCCAGCAGAAATCCCAACGGACTCCATACTCGCGATCTTCACTCAGAGAGGAAATCTTTGGCTCAAAAGAACTCGCACGTTCGTTGAAGCTTCTCTAATGTCGGGGTCGACTTCTCACGTAGGTAGGTATAGATATACAGCTTTTGGCAAGAAACTACAAAATACTGAGTGTTGCTCGAGTTCTTTTCTACTCCCTACCACGTCCCAGTTTCAAATATATGTGACCTTGTGTATGTGCTCACAAAAACGGGTTCTGATCATTCATGGATTCCAACCGACCTGAAATTTGTTTGGGCTTGTTTGGGTTGTATCATTCTCGGATTCCACCCGAGCTGAAATTTATTTGGGTTTGTTTGGGTTGTATCATTCTTAGATTCCACCCGAGATGAAATTTGTTTGTTTGGGTTGTATCATTCTTAGAATCGTGTTAACCGGAAATCAAAGAAAATTCTAAAGGGATTGGTGACTGTCGAGAAATAAAGCCTGGTCTGTATTCACGATTTGCTTCACTCGCCATACGTTGTACAATTGACAAGCAGTGAAACATCTGTTTTTGGTACTTTCAAAGCGTTCAGGTACTAGAAGGTAATGTACCCAGTCGATCTAATACGATATAATACATAGCTGTTGCACCGAAACCCCCATGTACAAATATACATACACACATACATACAGACGCATATCCATACCTACCTCCTCATATACATATCCATACCCAAACCTACATATATATAAATTCCAGTCCATTTATATATACGTGCGCCTCAGTTCTGGTGTCTGGTCGTTTCATGCTTTCGCTGGCCATTTTCTTGAAGTTTGAGGGTATCTCGTGCGGACGAGAAAGAGGAGGAGCGGAATATAGAGAATCCTGGTGGGTTTTCAGGAAGCGGCGCTATGGTACACGGACGACCGACCACGGGTTACGAGAGACCGAAGAAAGACCGGGGTGGTTAGATAGTACGTTGAGGAGGGAAGGATAAAAATACCAGGCACCCACCTCTCCCTCTACCTCATCCTCTTCCACCTCGTTCAGCTCTTCGCTTTCCACCATACTTCTTTTTATACCCCCAGAGGTTGGCCCGCTTTGGATCTCTCGTAGGGCCTTGGCTGTTCTCTGACGGCCAGTGCTGCTTCATCGTCCTCGTCGTCTTTCGTATCTTTCGTCTCACCCTCGCCCTTAGAATCCACGTTCATCCTCGTCCACCAACCCCCGCCACCCTGTTCCACCCTTAGACCACCACCTAGTCTCTCCAACCTATCTCCTTGTCAGCAAACCCTCGGACCGTCCTTATTCTCCTTCAGCCTTTACCTCTCAACCCTCCTCCCCCATCAACCTCCGCCAACCCTACCAGTCTCGACTTCCACCGACCAAGTCTCTTAGGTTGGGTTTTCCAACCCCACTGGCCTCGTCGTTTCGTTCTCCCTTGCGATATTCTCGAGCTCTCTTGCACTCAACGAACCGGTTGCGCCATCGCACCCTCTTTCCTTCTAGGGCAGGTTCTCTCATTTCTCTCCTTTCCACCAACCCTGGATCGGAGTAAAAACCAACCAGCCACTATCTTCCTCCCTCAATTTGCTATCTCTTTCTCAACCCCTCTCTCCATCTCTTTCTCGCTTGCTCCTCTTTCACTGGACGAAGGTAATAGCGTCCGAGGCTCCTCTGTGAGGCCGGTTGAACCAAACGTCTACCAGTTCGGTATATATATACAACACTCTTGGATGTATAAGCGGAGGGTTATTTCTCAAAGTTTTAGGCTCCTACCGGTCGGGTGGTAGCTTCTCTGACGTCATTCAGGATATACTTCCATTTTCGAATATTAAAACGTCGGTGTAAGCCCTGATGGAAATACCCCAGTTATGTAAGTCCAACCATGTTCCGAATTAAAAGCTCTTAACCCTCATTGTTTTTTTTTTGCTGTTGTTTATCGATCAACATTGTATTTGAGAATGGAAGAGTGTCGACAAAGGTGGGCAAAGTTGATCGAGTCATTCATTTCTTTTAGCGATATAGGAATGGTCGAAGAGTTTATTAAAAACGAAATCAAAGATGTGCAAGGTTTATTGGCAAATTCATTTCGATAATCGTCATTGCGATTGTGAACGATGCTTAGTTAAAAAAAATTAATCAATTCATTAATAATTAATATACTTTTAAGTTTATTAAATGAATTATTTAAATACAAATTATTTGAAAAAACGTATTCAAATAAATGAATAAACATTCAAGCGTAATAAAATTCATCATGAGAAAATCATTATTCGTAAAGTGCTGGTAATAAACGTGTTCGATTATTATTATCAAAAAATGAAGTACTAAAATAGCAATCAGCTTGACCCAAGTCAAAAATCCAAAAATCAATTATTGTCGTATTTCCTCGGTAAGGTAAGTTGAATTTTCGCAGAGAATTTTTTTGAGAATTTTCTGAATTGCTGTATTACAGTATACGAAAAAATCAAATTTCATTCTAACGAGGAAATTCATTTAGGAAATTCATCATTAGCCTTCATAGCTATTAGAGGTATCCAAGAAGTCCACTTCGTTAATCATCAACTTATCACGTACAAATCGAGCCTGAAACTCAGCAGTTAAGGAGTCACGTGACTCCCGGATCATTCAGCAATATTTCTTCTTCGCGTCGATCAGGAGCTTTCCAACGAAGGGGATCTACTCAAGAGAGGTTTGGTAGATTCGAAGGCCTGGACAGCTACAGCTAGGCTGATGATATCGTTTTTTTTCCTATTTTTTTTCGACGATGCCTCTTTCCCCTCCATCTTCGTCTCTCTCGCAGCCTCCTTTGTCGCCTACACGATACAAAGTGTTCGTCCCTCTTTGGTGTTTGCCACACCCTGTACTTTTCTCTCGGGCTTGGTCTCCCTTGCAATCGCGAAAAGCTGGAACGATGCTGACCGACCATCTCCGAAGTGAGAAAGATGAACGAGGCCACCAGGAGGGTTGTGACCGACGAAAGAAAAAAGGGGAAAAAAAACGAAACGTAGAAGCAGAAATACGAGGCAAGAAAGGCTTCGCAGAACGAAGGGAACTTTGAGGGTCGCTTCAAGGAGAAAATACGAAAGAAGGTGGAGGGCGGGTTGACATAAAAAGATATTTTTCCTGGGTCTCCTGCGGCCATGATTCGGCGAAGTAAATGAATGTGTATATATATATTTTTTTTCAGCCCTCATTCCGCACCTCACAGTTTTTTTTACCATCAAAAAAGCTTCCATTTTCATGAGTCTTATTCTCCCATATATCTCCCATGGTTTGGATCGATGCGCAAAAAATTCGAATCGATATGCCTTAGAGTCGGAAATGAATTCGTCCTGATTTTCCTTCATGATTTCTTCATCGCCAAAACCCAATGAAACTTTTTTTGGGTTATACGAATTGTGTAAAATTTTTCGTCCTCGACGACATTAACAAATTTTTGTTGGAGAAGTTTTGAACATTTTGAGAAATGAGTTCTTTTCGCAGGCTGCATAATACGTTATTCTGAATTTGTAGCCAGCAGACTGAAGCTGAGCTATTATTTCAATGGCTTTTACTTACGGACGGAATATTTGACGGAATTTTTATTTACTTCGATTTATTTTGAAAACAATAGAGATATCGTGTGGTTTTTATTTATTAATAGTGGGGATTTGATTTTTATCATTTTTATTAACTTTGGTTGTTTTACGATTTTTCGTTTGTTTTTGAGGAAGTTATTGTTTTTGACAAAGCCAAATTTTAACGTAATAATTTGTTTGAGGTTGTTTGGATTTGTCTGGGTTTCTTTGTAGCTATTCGAATTATTTTGGGTTTGTTTCGGGTTACTTGGGTTTCTTCGTAGTTATTTGGATTATTTTGGGCTTGTTTGGGTTAACTTGGGTCTCTTTGTAGTTATTTGGATTATTTTCGGTTTGTCTGGATTTGTCATTAATTATATTGATCCGTTTATCTGGTATATCAATCTGTAGTTATTTATAATAATTTGGATTGTTTTGATTTTCCTTCGATACGTTTGGATTTGTTTGGGTTTGTTTGATTTATGGTTTGGGTTAAAATATGAACTCGATTTTAACTTCTCAAGTATTGATTTTAATCCTTTTTAATCAATTTTTTTTAAATGCTGACTCACATCATTATCAAAATGCATTTGTTTATATTCACCTATATTTATCGTTCTTCATTACTGAACAAACGAAATATACAACTTATTGGGTTGATCCTCGAATACTTCTTCGGTCTATGCCTCTTATCACGTCTCCCACCACGTAAATGTTTTTCCCAACGTACGAGAAAAAATAATGCGTGAACACCTGTAAAAACGAACGACGAGCGAAGACATTCTTTCTTATTTGAAGTTTCACGCGACTCGCTGTACGCATCAGGACGAAACGCCGTTGAGAGTTTCGTCGAGGTACTTCCAAACTCCGGAGCCCCTTGCTATGCCTCTATCCTCGTAGTGAGTGGCGAGTCGAAGGGATCTTTGTCCCCCACAATTTCAGAACGAAGACTCCTCTTCAGCCTCACCCTTTCTCCGCTCCATTCTATTGTACCATTGCCGATGTTGTACGTAAAGGGTGTCCAAAAAGTAGCAAGATATTACTAGACTGGTTCTCAACATTTTCTCACTCGAAAACTACCAAAAGAATCTTAAGAGTTTCATAAAAAAATACATATTTAAAAATTAAACAATAATCATCAGTGTCATATTTTTGATTATCTTGTTCTATTAAAATGATAATTATTCAAAAGTGAATTAGGAAAAAAACTTATAAAAAGTCATTTGTTTGGGTTTTGTCACACAAGGATTGTACAATTTTTGGTACTACTAAAAAACCTTAAGATTTTTATGAAAAAAAAACGATATTTAAAAATTGAAGACTAATTACTTGAGTCATATTTTAGATTTCTTTTTTGTTAAAATGATAATTATTCAAAAATAAATGAGTGAAAAAAAAACTTGTAAAAAATCGTTCGTTTGGGTTTTGTAACATAAGGATTGTACAATTTTTGGTTCTTCTAAGCTTTCAGAAAGTTTGGAAGCACCAGCATTTTTTTGGAGTTTTCCGGAGTTTGTATTTATTTGCATTATTTTGGTTTTGTTCAGGCTTGTCTGGATTTTTTTGTAATTGTTTGGATTTGCTACAGTATGTTTGGGTTTGTCTAGATATGACCAACCAAACCCAAGTTTATCCGAACTCCTTTGCACACTTATTTGGGTTTCGTCTCGATTTTATTTGCTTTGTTTGGGTTTGTCCGGATTTTTTTGGATTTGTTTGGGTTTGAGAGCAAAGCTAGCCACTCCAATGAAGCCATTTATTTTTCGGACACCCTATATGTACATATATAAACAGATTTCGAGTCGAAACTCAGCAGGTTCGATTTCGGTCGGTAGAAACGCAATCGTGACGTTCCCCAGACAGGGTACATCGAGGGGGTGCGGATATCGAGGGAGGTGATGCGCCACACGAATGCTATACAGGTATACGGACAAAGGATTGAAGTTGGGGAAGGAACGAGTGGATTTTGCGCGACGGGGCTAAGTTTCTTGTTAGGGTCCAGATACGACAGCGTCTCAACGTTTCCCTATAGGCATAGACATGTCTATCGTTCTCTATTTTCGTTTCGTTCCATCTCCTTCTATCCTTCTCTTCGTGGCGTTTCTCGGATTCATCCGAGCCCGAAAATCTCGAAGGCTCGAAATCCTGGTTTGCTGATGTTAGGCTTTGAAAGTTGGACTTAGACTCGTGTCTAAAAGAAGGTACATGCTGAAACAGCCATCGACTTTTGAGCATCCAAATCTCATCCGGACTCGTTGGAATCAGTACCAGATACCAGAATACCTCCAATCTTCATCATTTGAGTACTTCCAAATTTTTAGCAAAAGATAACGAAAAATAATGCCAGAAAAAAATACTATATTTCTATATCGTCTATCTTCTGACAGTCAATGTATTTTATGATAATAACTAGGTTCTGACAATCACTAGAACTGCTAGTGACTAGTTCTGACTATAAATAGAACTAGCACTGATATTACTAGTTTGCTCTTTTTTTAAATTATTTTTTATATATAAATATATATAATATTTTTTATATAAAAAAAATACTAGTTTTCCCATAATTACTGAACTAGAACTGATAAGAACTATTTTTATGATTGTAACTAGTATTGACAATAACTATAACTAATAAAAACTAGTTTTCTGATAATAACTAGATCTCACAGATAATGAACAAATCGCTCAAAATCGAATTGCACCTAAGCTGGGTATGGCATCTAATTTTCGTAAAAAAAAAACTAAAAAATGATTACGTGCAGCAATAATCTTGGGTTTATGATTTTCCAATATTATTTTTTTATTCGTACAAATATTATATTATTAATTATTGATACCTTTATTATTATTCTTTATTTACATTGTTTATTTATTTATACATTTATATGTATAAATAAATAAACCCTCTACAAATAGAGGGTTTGCTTCTAGAGAAATTATATGCTCTATCAAAGTAGTGAATGATTTGGCGGAGCGGGGAGTGGCATTAATGGAAGAATACAACAAATTAATTACCAACGATCAGGAACAAAAACAATACCTTCTTTTAAAAAACAATACCTTCTTTTAGTTGTAAAAAATTTTAGACAGAAGTACCCAAATACAAATAAACATACATTGTTATCATAGTTCATTTTTCATTATCATAACTCCCTACTAATTATATGATTTAAGAATGATTATAATTTTTTTCACTGAATAAAAATACTATTCAAAAATATATACATATATTTTTTTTATTTTACTGGCCGGTAGCGACCCCTAAATATTACTTTAAAAATCTGAAAAAAATAATTTAGTACTTTTTTGGATCATAGAACAAAATGAATGGGTGACGCGAGTAAAATAAAAAAAAAGACTTATTTTGCCCGTTTAAGAAGCACTCTAGTGTGGATTGATTTGTATATACATATAAGTCGATCTCTCCATTGAAGTATGGGGAGACGTTTTAAGTGCAAAGTATAGGAAAAGGGGAATATGGGGATGGGAATGTGGCGAGGTGGTTGCGGGGATGTACGGTACCCTCGGTCTCTGTCATGCGGCTCTATCGCAACGTGTACGCAACGTTCACCGAGCGCGAGTTGCGGGTGTATATTTCAGAGTCCGGGCTTTGCCCCGACCGTAGTCCATTCCATGCCGTGCTATATAGAGCTGGGGCTCTGTGCCGTCCCTTCCAGTAAGGGGGTGCAATATGCAGGCCGCGGTGCAGCGCCAGACCACCAACTGCATATATCTCGCTGTCCATGTACATAAGCGTCCTTGTAAGGGTGCACGACTCCTATGTACTACTATATAAACGAATATCGGATATTCCACATAAAATGGAGCGATTCTTAGCCAGAGGGGTGCTGGGCCCTGAACCCTTAAAAAAATATATATTTATATATATCTATATACGTGTGTATTTGTGCGTGTTTGGGTTTGCGTTATTTCGAAAGTACGGAAAATATATGAATTTCACATTTCGAAAAGTCGGATTTTGAAATGCCCTGAACCCTTAAAAAAAAATATATATATATATATATGTGTGTTTGGATTCGCGTTATTTTGAAGGTACGGAAAATATATGAATTTCATATTTCGAAAAATCGGATTTTTAATTGCCACTGGTAATGTAAAAAAAATCCAGTAAAAAAATGTTTTTCAATGGCGATTCAGGAAGATGGTTTTTTTTCAAATTTCGATGAATTTTGGATATCCTATATTTAATTTAATACTTAATATTTTTTATTATTGAATTTTTTTTTCGTTTGGGTTTGTTTTGCTTCAATATCTTTAATATCTTTGTTTTATCTCTCTTTTTTTGTCGTTTCCCTCTTTAAGTTCCCATTTTTCACATTTATTTTTCATACATTTTCAGACCATGCATACAAGACTCAATTTCGCCCTAAAATCTTTTTTCAGTACACAGGCAAATGAAACGGTTACTTTATTATTTACACATCCAATACTTTGTAAAAAAACTGTCATTTTCCACCTTTAATATTTTTTTTCTCCATTGTACCTACAGGTAACTTCGGTAAATAGGCGACTGTCAATTTTGTTCGGTTTGTAAAAATGACGAGGTCCCATATGAGTCTTTTTCACCTAGTCTTTACACATAGTCTTTTTCAGCAAACTCTTCGAGCCGGAAACTCGAAGTGACTTCAAACTCGAGTAATTACTGGTAATTTTTGAAGCTGATATTCGTTCACTTCACTCGAAATACCTCGTAGAGATACCAAAGTAAATATGCTCGGAATACATAGAACGAGTATATAGTTGTATATATATGTATATATGTATCCATATGAACGTATATATATATATAATGGTATGGGTAAAGGCTCGGAAGGGGTGCGAGAGTTAGTCGGGTATAGTGGACAGCATGTGGCAAAGGCAGAGGTGGACTAACTGGAGCTCGTGTTACGGGTTCACAACGCTAGCCTGGCCGTTGGTTGTTGCTTGTATATCTGTATGGAAAGGTTGGAGCACGAGATGAGAACGCGAGCGACATCCACGTTGGAAAGCGAAGTACACTCTGACCAAAATGTTAATTATTTAACTAGCAGAAAGCCAAGACTAACGAGCCGGCTAGATGAAACGCAAGCAACATTGAAAGAGCCTGGGATGCGGCAATGACCGTTGCACAGCGACTGACAAATTTCGTTTTCGGTAGAGGGATCAGCGATTAGAGAACAATTACATTGAAAGAGCCAGGATTATCCATGGGCTCGTTCCAGCTGGGATAAACATCAAGGGTCATTCAGGATCGATGAATGCGACTGGAAATCTCGTTACGAAGCTTCCGGTTACAATAGTAGCAGTTTCCGCTTCCATGGGGTTTCTTGTTTGGGTTCGTTTGGGTTGGGAAAATTAGAGATTCGAGGTTAGGTTTTTAGAGAGAAAAAGTGGGGTTCCAGACGTGAGAGAATTGGAAGAAAATTAGTGACAAACTTTAGCTAGAGGGTTGGGGAATCCATGGAGTTTTTTTTTTTATGTTCATCGTGTGGAGAAAAATTGGAGATTCGAGGTTGGATTTTTAAAGGAAAAAATCTGGCGTTCCTGTAGTGAGGGAATTGGAAAAAAATGAGTGACCAACTTCAGCTAGAGGGTTGGAGAGTCGATGGGCTTCCATGGGGTTTTTTGTTGTTCATTTCGTGGGTTGGAAAAATTTGAGATTCGAGGTTAGGTTTCTACGGTGAAAAAAAGTGGCTTTCCAGTAGTGAGGGAATTGGCAAAAAAAAATGAGTGACCAACTTCAGCAAGAGGGTTGGGGAGTCGATGGGGTGGATCGCGACCAAACGCTGGGAAAATCGGTGGGTCGTCGATTTTATTAGCTCAACGTCGCGCAATGAAGATTTCACGAGCAACTGAAAATAATTATTTATTCAACGCGTTGGGGCGATGAAGAAAGAACGGCTATTCATTCTGACGCTTATTACAAAGTTGACAAATTTTTCCCCCGTGCTCTACTCGAGGATTAATTGGTCTGTAAACGCGTTTATGGAAATCGGCTCGTGCAGCAACTTCGTGCTAATCGAACGATAAAACGTCGATCATCATCAAGGAAAGTTATTCGACTTTATCCAGTCCACTCAGTTGCACAGGCGTTCAACGAAACTCTGTCCAAATCATATTGGGAATAACACGTAGTTTGAATTATTCAATCTCTTCGGTTGGAAGGTCAGTCTGTTTGGGTTTGTTTACAGTAACCGCAAACAACCGAATTTCGTAAAACTCAAACCCAAACATCGGTGTTACAACAAGGTTCACTCGAACCTTTTAAATTCGATCCAACAATGTTTTTTTTTTTTTAAGTAAACTCGTGTACGATAGTCCACGGGGTACCGTACCGATATCATATTAGCTTCATAAAGAAAACGTTCGATCAACGTAGATTTGATTATCAGAATCATCATCTGATATTACCAACCGTAGACGATTCGGATCGCCAGGATCACCGTAGTATCCATAGATGGATTCCTACGGTGGTAACGTTGATCCTAACCATTAGATACCCTCATTACCATGAACCATCATCCTAATGATCGTTGCACCTCTCATGTCCATTCTAATCATCATCGCAGCACAGTGATCAGGATCGATATCACAGCAACACCAGGAAAGGATATTCTCTAAGATCCGCAAAGAAAAAAAATTAATCCATTTGGCAGTTTGTCCCCCACCTGAAAACGCATCGTCATTATTTCTGTAAAGACTAGGGGGGGTCGAAGTCTCAGCGCAGAATCCCGGGCAAAGGATGAAGAAGGGTGCGCCAGAGGCACCCCATGTAACGTTCGAAGTATATCGAATGTCCTTGAGTTCTCCTTGAGAGGAAGTTACCGGGTTCGCTCGTTCGTTCAAGGTAGTGGAAGCGCAGAGGAAAGAGCACACGGAGGGAAAGGTAGAAGGTTTCGTGATACCAGCAAACCAACCCGACAGCTATGGTGCTAGCACAACGATCTACCAGCAGCACCACCAGGTCTCTCTCGTTGGTCGGCCATTTTGCCCGCACCGTCAGAGAGAAGTTCTGGGGCTCCGCAACCCCTCGCGTTTCCCCGCTGCCCCGCATGCCAGCACCAACCTCGTCCCATGGTCCCCTCTGCCTTTCCCCCTCCTCTCGTTCCCCGCGCACAAAGCTCGCCCCCACAGACCTCACGGGGGATGAGGTGAACGAGGGTGAGGGCTTCCCAAGCCAAGCTACGTATATACTATCTGGATGTACCTGCTCTGCAAGCCCTACAAACCCCCTCCCCCGACGCCCCTCCGATTACCCCTCCGACCCCGCCGTCTGCGCTCTCTCACCAGTACCGGAAACTGCCACGTTCCGAGCGAAAGCTCAACCAACCCATGGTAGCTGAACATGGCGAAACCAGCGGTTCTCATATTTTCCAAAAATTCGATGATTCCGTACCGAATTCTTTATTTACAGGCATTCTGGTCTCGTGGGGAGATCGTGGTTCGATCCGATGTACCGGCAAATGGTCACTTCCACATCACCATCCATCGATCACTGAAACCAAAAAGCATTTCGGTTTGGATCGCCCAACTGCCATAGGCAATGCTCTAGAGGCCATGGATGTAAGACATGGGAAAGTGACTGCCATGGGTTAACCCTAACAAACCTAAACAATCCCCAATTCGTTATCTACAGCTATTGCTACCTGGTCATGTATTCTGGTTGGTTCTTCTGGGTCGTTCATTCGTGCTTTGATAAAAGTACCAGTGAATGTTCACTACCTCACCATCTTCATCAGTGACGATGTAAAAAGGATTTTCATAAAGGTGTGAAAGACGTCCGAGTGAAGGTCAGTTACACCTGATCTCCCTGCAAATTTTAGTATTTGCTGATACATTCCGATCAGTTTTTATGGATCGGTCATCGCTTCAATCGAATTACCAATTTATGGTGACTTCCACTTTCTCCAATAACAAAACTGCCTGCTGGAATCAACGGTTTTCATCAAGATGGCCCAACTTTTGATGCGCTATGGTTTCAAAATAGGTTGATGACTATCAGGGAGAAGAAGTAGGGGCTTTTACGACGGATAACCCGTTATGTATATTCATACAATAACGAAAGGGGGTTGGGAAGGTACCACACGTATGGCGCACGCCATATGTGGGTGTGACGAGCATATCCCTCCAGGCCTCTAACGATCCCTTTTCAAACTCATACCCCTCACTCTCAAAACTGTTTATTTTTTTCTCTTGGCGTACTTCGCTACGATAATCCTCCTCTCGCAAGAGCTGTCATGAGAGAATCACTACAACAATTCCCTTCGGGGCGGAAGAGTACGTTAGCGCATATTCTCGTTAGCCCATAGAAATATGTTCGAGACTGGTATCACTGTAGCGACTTACGCGAGGAAACTTAAAAATAAACGAAAAATCGTCTGCCTACCATTGTTTCGAGGTTATGTACAGGTATAACGGTTAATCTTCAAGTTTGTACAAAACTTGTACAGTAATTTACAATAGGAAAACCATACAAGTAAAATTGCGTATAATACCCTAAAAAACCCAAACAAACCCAAACAAAACCAGCTTCCAGGCACGTCGTATCGAAAGATATTTACGAAGAGCCCAGCAATTCCAGCAGTGTCAGAGGAGATAAACTTAGGAAACGTAAAGGCATGGAACCAGAGCTTCGAATCTCCAGAGGTCGAATTTTTCCAAAGACAGGATTCGAGATCGACCTCTTGAAGCTGTCCCTTCGGTCCTTGTGCTTCATGTTACGTAGAATCTCAAGGTCTCCGTAGGGTTCGGTGGAGGACGAGCATGAGGGAAAGATATCGTCGAGAACCCAATTGGGATTTGACCTGGACGTGACGACCCCTCGATGAAATATTTGGCCGGACGAAACCGCTGGCCTGTCCACGGAATTGGTTCTGGCGACCGAATCGATGAGCTCCATAATCTCGAATGATAACCCGCCATATAGGAAAAATATCACTCACGTTCCATATCCACTTTGTGTTACATCTGTGATCGAAGATTCATTTCACAGGAATGTATCAACCAGACTCTGATGTAAAAAATACAACAAAAATGATTTCGTCATTGGCCAAGTCATGAGAATGCAAAAATTGACCTCTCGCTTCATCTCGAATGATACACTAACGGATTAACCCAAAAGGTCGATAAGAACCTTCACGTCCCACCAACGAGATGGCAAGTGAGTTTTATGGTATGTGGGTGACGAGTACACACGAATTGTGTCAAAGTTCGTAAACGCGAATTTATGCAAAGGTCGGCAGACGTTGGGATTGATGGTAGTGGTAACGCGTCGCCACGGATATGCCATGAGTTTACGGGTTATTGGGTTTTCGGGTCCCCTCTTTGCAGCGTACCCTTCGATCGAGAATTGAGCACCTGCCTGATACACCACGCGATACTTACATCGACGAATTGGGCACCTTGGTGTGTCCAACGTCCTGACCACCCTAACGAAGTGAGATCCTGTGCGTACCCTAAAACGGTCATTTCCCAGTCAAAATGACTACACACAGCCTACACCCAATATACTGTTCATTCCCACATCAGCCATCAAATACTCCAGGCACAGTGTCGCTTACGAAAAGATATCCAGCTATTTCCAGCCATACGACAAATCAACAATAGTGTATTCTCGTTCCTTTGGCTCGGCTAGGACAGAAGATGCGGAGACACGAGGATGGAAGTAGACGATGAGACAGAGAAGCGATGTAGTACGCCGAGGCTGCGGCCGAAACTGCCCCCGGTGGTAGCCGCAGCGGCGCAATCGTATCGCTGCGGAATTATTTAGAACAGTGGATTCAGCAAAGGATACACATAGGAACGAAGGGAGCCGAGGGTAGGTACACAGGGTAAAGCCGTATGTAGTAGCCGAATAGGAGTGGAAGGGTTGTGGGGTGTAGTTATAGGTGGGCCTGTGGTGTCCAGAGGACTGCTGGTGCTTCCATATCTACCCTTTCGCTTCCATGACAGCCCCATTGGCCCCACACCCTCTATCTTTCGGTTCTCGCATCAACAGCCGTAGCTGTGAGGCACCTCTACTACGAAGACCAACTACCGGTGTATTTGTGGGATCTGGGTAGTGGTGCGAAGAGGAGTATACCGTTGTAGCAACAACGGTTAGTGCTATACCTAAAACGAGCTATACCTAAAACCCCACAAACCTCCAACCACGTTGAAGCGCCAGCAGTGGAGTTAGCGTCCCTTCGCCCTTCGCCATCAACCTCCGGCCATACTCTAGCCCAGCTTAGTTCAAAGCAACCCAACCTCCCACAAGCCTCTGCTACCAACACATCGATGACAGTGGTGGTAATAGAAGCAGCAGCAGCAGTAGTAGTAGTAGGAACACCAGCAGCAGCTCACCACCGTTCTCTTCCACCCCCTAGCGACCGAGCTCACCCCCAACGAACCACCCGTTCTCATCCTCCTCTCGCCTGAGGTACCCTTGCGTGCCTGCCAGCCTGCCAACCATCCAACTCCCTGAGCCACCTCGTGCAATCCAACCACCCTCTGTGGCAGAAGCAGAGAAGGCTAGGCAGCCTGAAACCCCAACTTATACACGCGCACACAGACACGCCGTAAGAGGGACCTTGCGCCATACCGCAACCATCCTACCAACGGAAACACACAGCTGAGCTCAGTTCTGATGCTCCGACTCGACTGCAATACCCTGGCGATGCAGAGAGAACCGTGGAAAGATGAAGACAGGTAGAGGGCCACAGATAAAGCGGAAGAGGAAGAGGAAAAGGGAATAAAGATCGCCCGTGCTTTTCTCAACCCCAACTTGTAACTATGAGGAATATACATAACCGCTATAATCTATCGAGTGAAGGGTGGTTTGGACGATTCCTTCATCATCTCTAACCTGGGCATATCGTGGTATACCGTGGCTAGGAATTGTATACCTTCGTGAACATACCTGTAAAAACACACTGGAGAATTCCACCGAAACCTTTTGTCCACAACGTTGTATACGTACATATAACTACTCGTGTTCTTTTTCCACGTGTTTCGTCGTATTTGCACCCTTCATTATTTCCGTTTTCACGCTTTCAAGGTGGAAGCCCTTTTGTCCTAGCACTCACTCTCGTTCGACTGACACAAAAACTGTGAGGTTGTGAAAGTGACTGCAGTGAGGCTGACTGACGAGTATATCAGGTTTTGGTAGAACAGTTGAGAATACCCCAAAACGATCACAACCCTGATCAATCCTCATTACATTCTCCTTCATTTCTCTTTCTTTCCAAGAGATAAACGTTTTTTGTTTTCATCCGGTAACCTCTGAAGCTAGAACATTCGTGACGTCGCAGTGTAACCTGCGTGCACGCTACCAACGCGCGTACACAATGGTACGAGGCTCCTTTACCAATAGCATGCGTGCAGGTACAATGTACCATATCTCTCTCTCTTCCTCCCAACCCCCGATCTACCCACCCCCAGTACCTTCCCATTTCGGACTATGCATTAGCTACACATGCGACAGACACAGAGGGAAACCAAGGGAAACCAATGGAAATACATGGTGAGCCTGGTGGATGGAGAAGGGTGCAAAACCAAAGGGATGTTCGTAAGGTGCGACATATATATGTGTATATATCGAGGCACGAGTAACCATCACGGATATACCGGTCCTACCTATTCCAACTCTTGTGTAAGGTGGAGATAGAGGCTGACACGTACATATTGTATAGCATGCAGGCAACCAACACTCCCAGACTGAACCCAATACGGATTAACCAACACACATACGTGCACACGGGTATCGGGGGCTTTGCTAGGGAGTGCTTTGCCAAAGCACATCCAGTACACATACGTAAACGTTCACGCACGCACGTGGGCTTGGATAGGATACCCTACCTACATATACCCGGTATCAAGCGTAGATAGGTACAGAAGAAGAGTTCGTGGGCATGGATGCCAGTCCTCGCATACCTCGGGGTAGTTGAGTGGGAAATGGAGGGTCGAGTATACCGGGGGAGCGCATAGAAGACCAACGGGAGTTACCAAGGGGTTTGGGGGAGTAGGAAGTGGAGTCGGAGCTGGGGGGGTAGGTAGAGAGGCCGAGCGAAATAGGACTCAGGACTAGAGGATGGGTAGAGGGTCCCAGCGCGGCTGACACACAAACAACCGTGCCACGTCCTCCTCCGCTTCTGTTTCCTCTCCATCACCGAGTTCCCGTCGTTTTCCACAACCCTCGGATCCACCTCACCCTTCGGCACCCAACCTCATACCCTACCCTACACTCCTCCGCACTTCCTCCATCCTGCTTTCACCCTCCGGCGGTCCACAACCTCCATACGACCCTCCAAAATCTCCCTCTCGCAAAACCTACCCGAAATACTACCCCCTGTCTATGTGTGTTGATGCACGTATCTTCGTATGGGTTCGTACACACACGCGAGCTCTATCCTGTACCACCCCCCAATCTGCCCCCAGGGCTCATCCCCTTACCAATGCCAGCGTTAGGTACCACTGAATTACGCACTCCAATACGCTGGATTGTTACCGGACCATCATCACGCTCCATGCTACAGCAGAAAAGTCACAGAAATTCGGTAAAGAGTTTACAACGAATTCTCGGCCCAGGAAAACCTGCCCGATGAATTCTCGACGTTACGGTGAAATACTGGACGGATTAACGCAAATGGTCGATGGAATGGAGATTATGAGGGAAATATGAAACACCAATGGGGCTGAAGTTACAGCGAGGTGTATCGGGTTACACAAAACTGGAAAGCTTTTCACCAGGCGATCCGTAGTGGTTTTTTTCGTTCCTCTATGACGAAGCTGTGGAGGACCTCCTCTATATGGTACGAGGATATAGGTGACTGGAAAAGTCTAGATGTTTTATAAATATGTTTTTTTTTTTAATTCAAATATTATATCAGCTGCTTTGTTCAACGATGCAGGGATATTCGATTGAGTATTTCCCATTTTGGTACGGAGCTTGCTGATGCTGTACTTTTTCAAAGTTGATACTACAGTGATTATAAATGGTATCATGTCAGCTTGCGCAGCTACCGATGCAAATTGGACATTTCCACCTACGTGAAAAGTCTGTTGAATACTTCTAACTCTCCCCGGTAACCAGCATTCATTACACCCACACATTCGTTCAAAGTCTATGCAGTTGTTGAACTTCTGGGCACGACTTGTTCTTCCAATTATCACTCCGTACGTAAAACCTCAGACTCTAGCATAGCCTAGAATCACCCTTGGCCGGGGTTCTGAGATTTATTTATCATAAATCTCAGAACACTTCCAAGGCTCTTTGCTTGATAAAATCTAAATGATATTCAAGGCTATTGTGTTCAAGACTTTATCAAATCTAAGAACACTTTCAAGGCGACTGGGTCCATAAAATGTAATAACACTTTCAAGGCTATTGGGTCAATACCATCGAAAAAGACCGTCAAGGCTATTGTCTTCAAGGCTGTTAGCTTCAAGGCTATTGGCTTCAAGGCTATTAGCTTCAAGGCTATTGGCTTCAAGGCTATTGGCTTCAAGGCTATTGGCTTCAAGGCTATTGGCTTCAAGGCTATTGGCTTCAATGCTATTGGCTTTAAGGCTATTGACTTCAATGCTATTGGCTTCAAGGCTATTAGCTTCAAGGCTATTGGCTTCGATGCTATTGACTTCAAGGCTCCATAAAATCTAATAACACCTTCAAGGCTATTGGGTCGATACCATCGAAAAAGACCTTCAACACTTTCCAGGCTATTCGCTCCATGAAATCTAACAACACCTTCAAGGCTATTGGGTCGATGCCATCGAAAAAGACCTTCAACACTTTCCAGGCTATTGGCTCCATGAAATCTAATAGCCCTTTAAAGGCTATTGGCTCGATAAAATCTAAAAAGACCTTGCAGGCTATTGGCTCGATAAAATCTAAAAAGACCTTTCAGGCTATTGGCTCGATAAAATCTAAAAAGCCCTTTCAGGCTATTGGCTCAAAACCAAAGAACCCCTTCAAGGCTACCGTCAAAATTAGCTTCTTCCAGGATCACGCAATAAGGATCAACCTTTGTACGTACGAATAAATTCAAACATAAAAAATCTATTTCCCAGTACTGGCAATGACAGGAACGAGCTCGTGGAACTCCACTGATGGCCAGCGGAAGCAGG
The DNA here is from genome assembly GCA_030522765.1 of Ophioninae sp. B BG-2022a. Taxonomy (NCBI): domain Eukaryota; kingdom Metazoa; phylum Arthropoda; class Insecta; order Hymenoptera; family Ichneumonidae; species Ophioninae sp. B BG-2022a. The sequence continues at coordinate 31,384 of JAPYZJ010000226.1, forward strand.
AACTGCATATAACGACAGGCCAACATGAGTATACCTAACTGAACGCCGAGGGTGGTGATCGTAACCCGCGCACCTTGCCCGTGTGCACTATCCAGGGAGATTATCCCCCACCCTTAGTGGATTACGCATGGATTTCGCACGTTTCAATGGAACTAGGCACGACGATGTCATCCTACCTGTGTAGGGTTCAACGCACCTCTGAAGCAACCACACCTACCCCACACCCTTCCAAAGGGTTCACTCGATGCTTCCGTTGTACCCTGCACCTCCCTTTTACCCCTACGCCACAACCACCCCCACACCCATTTCCCCCTGCAACCCTATGCCCTTTTCTCTCGATCTCTGTCTATGGTCTATACACCCAACACGCCGTACCTCTTCACTCTCCACGTAGTACACATATACAATGTCCCTGTTATATACAGAGTGTTTTATAAATAGTGGTCCATCGTTTAGGATCAAATTTACCATCGTTATCTATAACATATTATTATTTTAACCATTTTTATCCAAGGGTTACCAAACAATTTTCTTTCTTCATTTTTTTGACGAATTTATAATCTTTTGTTACAAATTTGGATGTATTTTCAAAAATAACCTTTTTTTTCTGTGATATGCTGCAGAATAATAAAAAAATCGTGAATAATGGGTACGCCGTAAATAAAATACAATCTATAAAAAACAATCATTTTTCCCATTTTTTTTGGAAAACCTTGGTAAAATATGGTTGAAATCATGATTTGATAAAATTATTATATCCAAGCCACTTACGTGGTCTGTTCAACGATTTTTTTATATTTTATGAAGTCGATTTTTTTAAACAATTTTCATTGTTATTTTCCCCTGACATCGATTTTGATGTTTTCTCTTTTACTGTAGAATTTTCAGACCTTTTTCTTTTTTTGTCGGTGATCTTGGTGATATATGCCAAGGTTTTAGGCTCGGACTTTGAATTACTAACAAAGATCTGCTACGTCCACAACTATGATAATAACAGAAATGTCAGTACAGTCGCTCCGTAAATCATTTTTCAATTGGTTTCAAATGATGTAATCTGGGATTTTTCATAAAAAAACTAAAAATCTTAAGAACTGAAAAACTACTGAATTTCATTAGAACATTCGATAGCTTCATTTATTGCAAATTCACACACCCCAAAAATCGAGGAAATATAATGTATCCACAGCTACGAGAGTACACAACTACGTGTATACGTGGAGGCAGAGAATACATGGTATCAAATTGGACGTAATCTATGACTGGATACTCTGGAAGGTTCGACCTAATACGTATTCGTGGATCTATAAGCGTGTGGAAGTGTGGGTAATTCTAACACCAACACGTTCAAACGGAAACCTGGTACATTAAGGGTGGGAATACGTTCTTGCTGGAGGATTGGTGAGAACGATGGGGTATTGGGGTGGAGGATGCCGCTTATGCAGAGCATCGCAATGTCACCAAGTGTGCGACATGGTTTGGGTCCGAAATGGCCGAGAATCTAAGTGAGAAAGATATACCCGGTGTAACACGACTGGGGTAGCCTCGTGCTTACTGCAGTTCACGTGGATTAGGTTTTGCGTTGGTCCTGGCAGGATCCGCGTTGATAATCTCATGCCGCTATGCATCCCTATGAAATTAGAGAACCGTTTCGACTAGCCTACTGCAACGGAGGCTGAAAGGCCGCAACTGAAATACGGCCAAAGTCTCTCTATCTCTATCTCTCTCTCTCTCTCTATCTCTCTTTGGTAGGAATCCCTACAACGCACAGAGTTCTAACGCATCATCACGCATTTGGGGTGTCTGTTCGCACATCGGGATACGAAACGTGCACACGTACGATATAAACTGGCGTCGAGGATACGTACTACGCTCGCGACGAGAGAGAGACAAATCGCCGTGAATTTGGGCCGCTGTCGCACGGCTCGCTTCCTAATGGGGATGAAACGACCAACCCACGTCGAGGCGTTAATGTAAATCACCCGCAACTATCACCCCGATCCTACCCTCAACAGCTCCATTCTTCTGGGGAATCACTTTTATTTCACATTCATCAACGTTTCACATTTTTCACAGGCAGCCACTCGATAAAGTTCCTTTTTTTTGGATGTGACGCGATAAATGTCGTTGTCAATTTGCGGGTGCACAATGAGCCCTAAAACACTGTACTGTCATGTGCTTTTTTTTCTAATAAGAAATTTTTTTCGTATATAATGTTCTGGATGTAGTCTAATAGAGAAATTAAAATTCTTGTGGAATATAACCAAAATCAAGCTTAATTAGGATAAATCAAAATCTTGTTTTAAATGTTTTAATAATGTGGAATGGAAAAAGCGAATATTTTTCGAATTCGAATGTTCGAGAAAAGTGTTACTTGGTTGTGAATTAGATTTATTATTAGTGAAGAGGATCAATTGAAGATACGATATAATAAAAAATATTGTATTAAATATATAATACGAAATAAAAATAGTATAATCTAATTAAATCAAATATAATATACTTCTAATAAACCTAATAATAATTCGAACTGTAATTTCTCTTCTAAAAAACCATTAAAATCGCAGCTCAGTCTATTAATAAAGAATTCGAAACGACACAGTCTCAGGAAAGAAATCATTGATTAAGGGGGTTTGAAAGTAAATAACCAACATCTAGATCTCTACAGACAAAATCCAAATAAAAACCTAGCAACTTAGTCATATTAGAATCAAGTCTTTGAGTATCAAATTTAAAAGACCACTGAAGAGATCCTTTCCAAAGAGCTAAAAGGGCCTCTTTTGGACACGGTATTCTAAACGAGCTACTTTTCGTCCTGTATCAATAGGACATCGCGTATCAACGGGATGTTCCATTAAAAAAAAAAAATGAAAAAAAATGTCCCGCAGTGCGAATTGAAGGTAGGCGAGCAGCTCGGTGCTCCAAGGGAAGGGCTCCGTTAATCTAGGGTCCAAAGGGATGGTACGTCGAAAGAATGGGGGTGAAAAAGGGAGCGAGGGGTGTATAAAAGCAGGCGGGAGGCTAGAGAACGTAGAAAGAGGATGAGTCGGAAAAGGAAAGAGGTCGTGGAGACCTGACGGTTCTCGGGGGTGAGAGGGGTTCTTAAGAGGGTGAGGGGACGATAGAGGGCACCCGGGTGGGAGTGAAAGGAGCTTCCACAGGGCTGGGGGTGTTCTTGATAAAGGTGGGGTCGTCGGACCCGCTGATGAAGGTTCAGGCTAGGGGGTTACTCCGTTCTTCTACTCTGATGGGCTTTAGCGTGGGGAAACGAGCACCGAGGTTACTATATCGTTGGCTCTCTATAGATCTTCCCTGGAAGCCGAGTAGATGGTCGAGGCTTGTGATGGCTCTTCCTCTTCCTCCCTTTTCCGTCCTTCTCTCTCTCTCTCTCTCTCTCTCTCTCTCTCTCTCTCTCTCTCTCTCTCTCTTGGTCCGGTGCGGTCCAAGAAGCACTGATTCATCCTCGAGTTATGTCGGCCCACCCTAACGCGACTTCCACGAACGGACGCCTATATACGTCGATATGAGTACAGGGTGACCGAAGAAGTCGCATCCAAAGATTTAATTTAAATGCCCCATATTTGAGGCCACCGAATATATGTTTGTTCACGATTTTTTATTTTTTTTCATCAGCATTTTTTTTACGATCTTTTTCAGAAATTTTCTCCCTAACAATGGTTTCGATTTTTTTTCTATTACTATGGAAGCTTGTGGTTTTTTTTAGAAAAAATCTTAAAAGAGACTTAAAAAAATATGGTTCACTTAGGCCTTATGAAATATAACGTTGGAGTGTTTTAGAATTTTTTTTAGTGGAAGTTTTTTTATCAAAAGCATTAGTTAAAAAGGTCAGAAAGAATTTGACGTTCAAAGATAAAATTTCGTTGCCGTATATCGAGAATGCAAATTACTTTTATTCATGGTCAACGATTTTTAGTACTTTTCAAGTAGAACTTATTTCATGATTTTTTCTCATTGTTTTCGATTAATATCGATTTTGATTTTTTTTTCCTTGCTTATGGATGTTTGTGAATATTTTCTCTTATGATAATCAATTGCCATGATCCCGTACCAGTACGAAAAATTTCGGTTTATTTATGTCTGATGGAAAATAATTGAAATTTGAAGTTGGGAGGACCAAATTTCTATTCGAGAGCAGTAATTCAAAAATGTCGAGTAATCGAAACAAAAATAATTATAGTGGTGGAAATAGAGGTAATTTGGATAACCCCAATATTATGTATATAATATACCTTATCTGTATCTTTGGACGTCATTTCTCCGGCCACCCTGTATATATACTATGTATATAAATATAACAACTGAGTCTGAATAAAAGGGCGGGACTCGCACACTTCGAGCCAAACTGCTATCTGCCCAAAGGTCCTTGTGTCTGATAGAAATCGATATATAAACACAGAGACCATTTATTTCTCACTGACGTTTCGGTCTTCCCGAGGCTTCCCCAAAGACAAAGGAACTATAAGGCAAATCGCACGTTCGTGGATCCTCTTACGTGAAAAGATCCAACAATTTCAAAAAAATTCAACATCGTTATGCTCCAAACCCAAACAAACCCAAACAAAGAAACTATAAGGAAAATCGCACGTTCGTGGATCCTCTTACGTGAAAAGATCCAACAATTAAAAAAAAATCCAACACGGTTATACTCGCTTCGGTGTGCGAGTCGTCTAATCAATGACACAGGTACAAATGGTCTAATCGATTTGACATTCCTGGAATCATATTGAAAAGAATAAACTTCACCATTTATTTTTCTTCCTCATCGATTTACTTTCGCACAGCTAGAGTGCTAACCCAACCAGGTCGAGTATTTGAAGAGTCATTAAATAAAAATTCCAAAATTATTAAGATTTCTCTCAATTTCAATGTGAATACTTTTTTTCCTGATAATTGTAATTTTTTTTCTGAATTCCAACGTAGTCTCTTTCCATGCCCATTTTATTACCATTCCAACCGAATCCTGTCCTTTATTGCCTACTCGGACTTCGATAATGATTCCTAACTTCCGTTACGACCACGGTCACCTAATATTCCTCGATTACCTGACCAGAAACTGTTGCTCATCAACAGCAGAGTCCCTGTAGTCTAAACGGTCACCGATCTAACTATAAACCACACAAGAGCTTGGTTAGCTTTCGGGATAACAGTGGATTTTTCGAGCATTTTGGGTCCTTTGGAAAGCCTTGATTTTCCATTACTTGAGGGTGGCTAGGCAATATTGGAGTTGCAGGCAACGCTGTCAGTGTGAAGAGAAAAGGCACCCACTGCTAACAGCCAAGCTATCCAAACAATTTCAACCCCCTTTTAAGGTTTTCCAAATTTGATCTGTGTTTAACACCTAAAACTGTTGAAATCTGGAGCCACATAGGACCCACTGGGGTCCCTAGCCCATTGCAGTCCGGAGTCACTATGACCCATTGGAGTCCCTAATCCATTGGAGTCCGGAGTCACTATGGCCCATTGGAGTCCCTAGTCCATTGGAGTCCGGAGTCACTATGACCCATTGGAGTCCCTAATCCATTGGAGTCCGGAGTCACTATGACCCATTGGAGTCTCTAGTCCATTGGAGTCCGGAGACACTATGACCCATTGGAGTCCCTAGTCCATTGTAGTCCGGAGTCGTGTACGACCCATTGGAGTCGCTAGTCCATTGGGGTCCGGAGTCACTATGACCCATTGGGGTCCCTAGTCCAGTAGAATCCGTAGTCACTAAGACTCATTAAAACTTGAAATAAAAAGCAACTTTTTATAGATAAGATTTTGTAGGTATTCCTGTTGTAGTCAAGGAATGCTCCAAATGCTGATTTCCTCCACCTGATACGTTTCTACGGATAATTCTGAATTCGAGCTAACGAAAGAGATTCGTCGGGGCGCAGCAGTTGTCACTATCCCTAATGGCATTATAGCCAAGGGTGCCGAGTCATTCAGGCGCCATCCTTCTCCTCTACCAAGCTCCTACCGCCCACTTCTTCTCAAGGTGGGTAGACGTGGGTGTAGGAGGGTTGGACTGTTGGATATCTGAGAGTGCTATCCGTAATATCCCCGAGATCCCTATGTGTACACTCTCGTGTGATTGTGTGGCTTGCAAGCCTTGCGGTTCTCAGCCTACGTTTGCCCCAAAAGCCCTCCACCCCTGTGGCCCTTAGAAGTTAGTAGGGTCCGAAACAGCCCTATTCCGGTTTCGCTATAGCGAGCTGCCTAGCTGGCACAGTTGCTGCTTCCTCTCCCCTCGTCGACGTCGTTCACCCTATCAGCAGGACTCGTCTCACGCGAACCAAAGAGGGGTCGAATCATCGGGGGTGGTTATCCCTGCGCACCGAGAGGGACCAGCGGAGGGAGGGAGAGAGTAAGTCGACTGTTTGCATCCACATCGGTGGTAGCCACGAGTAAAGGGCGCCTTCGGTGTATATTGAAGGGCGGACCCTTCCAGTTCACCCCTCTCTCCACCCCCAAACCCCTACATCCAATTCGGCATTACTCCGCTGTCCCTGACTGACCGGAGCCTACATACGAAACGGATTCTCCATCAGGCTTTCCTCATAAATATACCTATACATTATATATACGGAAATTGAGGTTATGGGTCACCAGAAAAAAACCAATCAAAAGAATTCCTGCGTTTCAGTTTTCTACGATGACTGACAACGAATACATATGATTTTCATATAACGTGTTTACTTTGATTACCATGATGCATAATGATACACAGGACAGGATCAGTTACTTATTTATTTTCACACGATGGATATGACCCAAACAAACCCAAACAAAAATTAAAAATAAAATGAAAGTTTTAAAGAAAAAATAAATACACGGTACATATAAATTATGATAGAAAAGTATATCGTCGTTTTTTCCGTATAGTGTATTTATGTATTTTTTAACATAATTTAATTCTCACATAAGTGTTCATTTTTTCGTCACCACGTCGTTGGAATTTGATTTGTGATTTTCAGATTTACCAATACTCACATTGATCCAGTCGTCATTTCTTTCAACTTTCGAAACTCCTACACCATCTGCAACATTGATAACGTCGTTTGGGTTCTATTCGAAGATAACCTGGAAACCCAAACAGATCCAAACAAACTCGATGACTCTTTTTTTCAAAATCAATTGAAAATTGTACGTCCTCCAAGATTGGACGTAGGTACAATTTTTATGAAATTCTTTAATCGAGGCTTTATAATTTAGCAAATTTGAATGACGTTGCGAATGAGGTTTGAATCAGGGCGATATAGATTTTGCGCGGACTGTAGTCCTTCATACGTATACAGGCAGGCATGTATGGAAACCCCAGAGTTCTTGTGCGTTCCCGAGACCCCTCTATATCGACCTGCCGCAGAGTGACTACCATGGGGTGCGTAGATGCGAGGGGTGCACCCACCGAACCACCCCCCAACCTCTCCCCATTCCATCCCCTTTTCCCCGTAACCGACAGGAGTACAAACGGGGACTGGGGGCTTGGATAACATTGACCAGATAGCATGAGCCATGGAAGAGAGAGAGATGTGACGGTAGACAGAGAAAGAGCAGAATTTCACCCACCCGAATTACATTAAATGATTCTCCGGTATATATAGCATTCAAGCCCAAAAGTATCAAGCACCCTGTGAGTTTTCTGTCCACACAGAGAACGGTATATCTCGGCGAAGAAAAATCATACCACCAATTCACTCTGCTACGTCGTTTTCATTTCTGCCATTCTTTTTTTTGGACCAGATACGTTGTTTTGGAAAAGATTTTTTCTGAATTTTCGGAAATGGAAAATGGCGAGCTAGGTTTTGGAAAATATATATTAAATTGTTTAATGATGAAATCTTTGAAAACGACAACGGTATCTTTAGTTTGGTTTTTTTTAAAGAAAATTTGATATTTTTTTTTTTGCAGTTTTATTAGGGTTTTGTTGAAAAATGTAGAATTTTGAGATACCAATATCCTGCCGCCTATCTCGATAATTGTGAGGTTCTGCAGTCACTAGATTTTATTAAAAATATTTTTTACCAAAATTTCTTCGCGTGGTGTTTTTGGTTAGTCGTCCAAATAATTGTAACCCAAACAGGACCCAGAAAAAAAGGAAAAGAAAAATAATTTAAAAAATAGAAATAATAGAAAAAAATAATTAATTTTATTTTTATGAAAAATAATAACTACTATTAACCAAAAGCAAAAACGCAACAAAATTTTGGAAAAAAAAATCTTTAAAGAATGCAGTCACTCCGAAATAAAACATAAAGATGTGTACAGTTAAAAAATATTATAATTGTATATTTTTACAATTAAACGCCCTATACAAAATGAAGTATAAATCAATTACATATATAGATGGGTGTATATATCTACATATACCCACATACTTATATTTGGTTTATAGTTCATGATACTGTGTTTGAAATAATATCCTGGCCATTCAGATTTAGTAAAGGATTGTGCTTGAAAAAGTTAAATCTATTGTTTCGGAGTTGTCCAAAAGTGTACGAGGGTAGGAATGCGAGTGTTTATGCCATATGTGACCGAATATGTAATTCAGGTAATTAACGAGTTTATCCGTTAAAAACTTTATTCGCTCGAGCAAAATTGTTCTCCACTAGCTGGTGAGAAAACAATTAAAAAATAAAAATTATTCCGAGGTGTTTAAATATGCAGAGACGAGCGAATTTCTCTCTCTCTCTCTCTTTCTCTCGAGCTGTTTCACCTGACCACCCTACGTTGGAAAAAAAGTCCAGAAATAAAAAGAGCGTCAGTTCGTTTTGCGTGAGGGTGCTTGACGCGAAGCATTTGCAGGGTTCTCTCGACTTGCCAGCACGAGGGAAAACGTGAGATACTCGTATATATCTCGTGTCTCGCATCAGGCGAAAACCAGCGGTAACTCCACCTCTCGTGAAATAATTAATTCCATTTTTCCGGCGAGTTTCTCTGGCTCGCTTGTGACGAGAGGTTTAACACCAAAGATCTGCAGGAATACCTGAGGTCACCTGTGTACTTGTAGCTTCAATGAGGCATCCAATAAAATTAAAAATAAACGGCTGACAATTTTTACGATGGTGTAACGAATGGGTCCTAATGGAGGGTGTTTAACAGGGTTGATTCATTTTTGGGTGATCCTTTTCGGGTTTTGCTTTTTTTCAAAATTATATCGAAAATTGACATTTAATAACCCATGAATTATGTAGTGGATGTATAGCGCAATTTTTATAAAACTTCTTTCCTGGAGCGTTTAATTTTTTATGGAAAAATTTATAGAAAAGATATTTTATATGCATTTATAAATGTATCGACAAAAAAAAATACTGAGGATGAAAGCGTGTGCTTATGATCTTCTATTTTTTATCACCCATGCTTAAAACTGTTTTTTGTATGCTTTTTAATGTAAGGATTTTTTATTTCCATGCTTATATTCCTATAGCCAAAAAGAATATCTATGCTCCTATTCTTAGCCAACAAAAAAATCAAATGCTTTTATTCCCATGCAAAACAAAAATGCCGTACTCTAATAAACCCAAACAAACCAAACAAAAAACTTCTATGCTTCTATTCTCATGCCAAAGAAAAATCCAATGCATTCATTTCTATGCCAAAGAAAAATTCCATGCTTCTGTTCCCATGCCAAAAGAGATTCATGCTCCTATTCCAATGCTAAAAAAAAACATCACTACTGTTATCCCACTTCCTATCATAAAAAAAAACAGAGCTTGATATTTTCATTTTAAAAAGCATCAATCTACTAGCATGAGAAATAAAAAATGGCAAAGAGGAACCTCAAAGCTAAATATCAACGTCTCGTATTTTAACAGTCATTTCGTTTAATTTCGCTGCAACTACTAAATAAAAAAACACGGAGCAAAAGCGTAATCAATATATTTCACCAACCCTGATGTGTTCCTGTACCACGATGTAACTTAACAATTCAAGTATTCCAAAACCATCAAGTGCCATTGGGCCCTAAAGCCTCTTCAAGTGCCACACACTTTTACCATCATTATTTCTATCTATTAGGAAAGACAAAATCCTACGATTTAGAAACAACGAAAAATTTAGATTTAAAACTTGCCAAGAAGCTGAGCGAAAGAAATATTTCAAAAAACCAACTTTACCTGTAATGGTCCAAAAGTCCTGATGAAACGAATTTTCGAATCAGACCAGAACCTCTTTTTTTTCTGGCTGTCCGGGTTCTTCAGTTGGTTCCGTTCGTTGGCCCGTGACGATAAAGAGAACGCTAACAAAGGGAAGGAACAAAATGAGGGCGAAAGAAAACTCGAGCAACGCACTCTATTCAATTAACGCCCCTGGTCTCCTTCTCTCTCTCCCTGGTCTTTGTCTTCCTCTCTTACGGTGTCTGTACAGGGCACATTGTGTCCCCTTTTCCTATCCTCGTTGTCAATGTCGTCGTCGTCGTCGTCGTAGCCGTCGCCCAGTAGATTATGTCGTTAAAGGTCAGACCATAATACCCACTTTGCGTGGACGATCGTGTGCTAGGACTACAGGATAAAGAGGGTAGCGAAGATAGAAAGCACCGGTGAGGAGGAGAATGCGAAGTGGAGGATCGTTACTCAATCAGGCTATTAGAAAATGGCTGGAAAACAATGAAGGTCTTGAGAGAGAATGGCGATCATAGGGGGTGGGTGGGGGGGGTCCAAGAGCACTCTTGGAAGTGTGATTGAACGCGTACGAGAGGCTGGAGGGGTCCAATATTACCGCGTGAAAGATTTCATCAATCGTAAATAAAATCATAAAGGCACTCGTTTTTTTTTTTACTACGCCAATATGGATGGCAGGACTTAGCAGTTCAGTCGATATCGCGATATATTGCGATATCTGTCAACAAGAATGGTTAGGGAAAAAGAGAAATTGGTTTCTGTACACCCAAAATGGTATTTTTCGGTGAATAATAATGGAAAACTTGTGAGAAAGTAGGAGGTTCAATTCTTATGGGCTGGAAAACCCAAACAAACCCAAACGAGGTCAAACGATTTTCAATGGAATTATTCATGGACAATAACGTAGGTCCTGTGGGAAACTTACTAGTTTTGTGGAAAGTCAACTCAAATACGGCTAAACGGACTCGTGATGCCTCACAGGCTTCATCGATATTTGATTTTCAACTTCCAACTTTCGACTTTCGTGAACCTTCAATTTCTGACTTTTTTATGAATTTCCAATATCTGACTTTTTTATGAACTTCCAATTTCTGACTTTTTTATGAACTTCCAATTTCTGACTTTCTAATGAACTTCGAATTTCTGACTTTTTCATCAACTTTCAGGTTTTCGTGAACTCCTGACTTTTCAATTAACCCCAAGCCTTTCATGACTTCCAGTTTCTAATATTTCCACGAATAATGTGAAATATGTATAAACTTCATAAGGTTTTACCTTACGTTAATCCAAACAAACCTAAACATCCCCAAACCTAACCAAACCTATTCAACCAATTTCTGCCTGCGATGAACGACAATTTTCAACATTTCCACGAACGAGAACGTGAAACTTTCCATGACTTGCAGTTTTCAATCTTTCCATCACAGGTAACGTAAAACCTATGGGAACCCCATAGGTTTCGAGTTTTCGCGACGAAAAAAAAAGCTTAAAACGAACCCAAACAAAATCATCGATATTTCATAAACATCGGCTTTATTCTGAGTACCGACGAAATGAGAACCTCGAATCCGGAGTTCTCGAGTCCCTCCTTTGGACATTGCAAATCCCGACACGGAATTCAGCCCACCGGAGCCCTCCATGTTACGCCAAATACACGGTTACCCCTACAGCACCCACGTTGGACACTGCGCACACGTATCCATCGTTCATGCCAGCCCCCTTGCCTCCCTCGATTTCGCAAAAGATTATCTAAATTATGCAGGAATAGAGGCTCTCTGGTACACATGCGAAATCGCCTATACGTCCAATATTGGGAAGGTTAAAGAGAGAATACCATTTACAACGTCGTAAATTATGGGTTTCTTGTGATTTTTTTTCCATGGAAAAAATACACATCGAAATTTGGATTTTCAGATTTATTTTGTTTTATATTTTAATTATTCAAAAAATATATATATACTTTTTTAATGCAAATTGCCAATCTTTTATCATTAATGTTTAGAAGAAGATTTTCGAAAACTTGTCACACTGCTGGAGTCTTCATGCGAAATTGCCTATACGTCCAATATTGGGAAGGCTAAAGAGGGAAGACCATTTACAACGTCGTAAATTATGAGTTTCTTGTGATTTTTTTTTCCATGAAAAAAATACACATAGAAATTTGGATTTTTAGATTTATTTTTTTTTTCATATTTCAATTATTAAAAAAAATACAGATACTTTTTTTAATGCAAATTGCCAATGTTTTATCAATAATGTTTAGAAGAAGATTTTCGAAAAATTGTCACACTGCTGGAGTCTTCCCTCACGCTGTAATAATCTGAAGAAAAAAAGTCAAAATGATTCGCAAAGATAAGATCTCTACGCTGTGTGTAAACCAGGATTTTTGAAATATGTACAAAATTCAGAAAACGGCAGCTTCATAAAGTCAATTTTGTGATTTTTCATAAAATTTTTGCTACATCTGAGGGCAAAAGTAGGTTTTATTTTTGAAATCCAAAATATTATTTAAGTTCACCGACTGACTGCTGATGTGACGTAGATGCGTGACAATTTTTATCGAAATCGATGGAATAGTTTCTGCGTAATCACTCCAGCAGTTGGAAACAAAAAATTTGAAAAAAACCCGCCTAATGACTCGATGAACAGAAACTTAATGATTTTAATGTGTTACCGGATAAATAGCGATTTCAGCGCCATAAAGATGTCCTTCGTTTTCCAATGAATTTATGGGGAAAAAAATCGATTTATGCAAATTTGTAAATGGTTTTCCGAACTTAAACACTGATGATCAAATATTCACAGAAGATGGAAGGCCAATTGTTTCTCGGTTGTTCTCCTGGGGCTTCAAGGTCAAGACCACAAAGTCATCAATCCAGAGCTGCTTGGGGTCGATCATGATACCAAAGTTCAATACCAGTTTGAACCGGAATACGATAACGCTAACTAATAATCCTCAGAAGTCAGTGCAATATTGGTGAACGTTCGTCCCTTGTAATTGATTGGATTGACCTATTCCAAGCCCAGCTTTCAATCCCCAATATTAGCTAGACTGGTTATGGGAATAATTACGTAATTACGTGTGATCGATAACGAACCCATTGATTAACCATTCAATTAGCCTAGAGGAAAACGAAACATTTATCTTGCCAATATCCAATACCTGAAAACAACCCCAAAACAGTCATTAGCTTTTCCCAGATAAATAGACACATATTGAGGTGTACAGATTTTCATCAAACGCTGTTACTTCGGATTTGGACTATCCAAGTTTACACTAGGACGCTAATATTGTCAAGGGGTCAAATAGGTTCGTGACTTTGTTGGGGGAAAACCCTGAATCTATTGATCCAATTTGAAACTTTCTTTCACTAATAGATACTTGCTACCTGATTTACAAATAAAGATTTTCAATTTGAAATATGAAAATACCCAGCCAGAGTCGGTGTGCTCCAAAGTACGAAATAAAAAATTCGGATTTAGAAGAGAACGAAGTACTTAGCAATTGAAAGTTCCTCAAGTTAAGCCCAACGTTGGTCAGTTGATCGTGAAGACCGTTCCATTTTCTGCCGCAACAGAGTGTTCCATGAAAAATCCAATAATCCTACATTGCTGGCTGACTGACGAATCAGCTAAGCCAGGGTGACCAGGTAGGACGGAGGATCGGAAGTTCGGTGAATAATTTAGACGTCTGGCAATGGTGTTTCTGGCCCACCGACCACAATCAACAGTCCGCGTCGTCGTTCTCCTGGTTGTCGCACATCGGTGACTGTGTAACTGTAGATGAAAGCCCCACGGTTGAGTGCAATACAAGAGGAAAATCATTTGCACCGACACAGATAGCTGATGGAACACATGGACACGCGTGTAGTGGCATCAGGAACGAAATGCAGTGCAAATGCGAGGGTTACAGCCGAAGGGGTGGTTGGCAATCCTCACACCGTTATTCTTTTGGGTTGGTGTGTCGTGTGTCCATTTGTGCCCGGTTGGATGTGTACGCGAAACGAGGCACATATTCGTCCTCGTGGAAAATGGAAAATACGTGGTGACACGCGGCGCGTTGTGTGAGCATATACAACCCTCTAGCATCACAAATATGGTCATAAATACATAGGAAAGCCGTTCGGGAGTGACAAGCCTGGCCCTTCCGCGAGCTCCATGTACCAATAGTGGCGTACGTGGTCTACCTATATGCTACACAGACCAAGCTTCTATGTATGCCTGGTTGGAGTGCACGGGAGGAGAGCCCTCCCGTTCGCCAGGCGCCATTGGGGTTCACCTATGATCACTGGTCAGACTGACAGAGAAAGGGCTTCCATCGCCCAACCACCCCCCGTGATCCACTTCGCCGCATCACCACCAACGCACCAACTCTGCGAGTATGTCGTCACAGAGTTTCCATCATCATCAACGCCGAATTCTCTCGGCCACCCCAAGCTGCTTTCTCAATCCTATACGTTGGGTTTAGGTTTGGCTTGGAAACCAATGTTCTTTTTTTCCCTTTTCGACCATTTGGAATCTTGGAAAAAACACATTGGTCCGTCAGAGTATTTTCTCTCCAAGGATTAGTCCTATCAGGTCTCTGGTGGAATGGAAGGGCTGGAAAGGTTCGTGAGAGCTAACCTGGATTTTTCTGAATTGAGGTTTTCAAAATACATACCCTATTTTGGAAAAGCACTTTCCTGGATCGCGAAAGTAATATTTATGTGTTTGGATTCAAATAACTAAATCCTAACAAGTTTTTGGGTCTGGAAAGTAACATTTGTATGTTTGGGTTCGAGTAACTGGACCCAAACATTTTTCCAAGTTTGGAAAGTAACTTTGGTACGTTTGGGTTCAAATATCTGGAGCCAAACATTTTTCTCAGCCTGGAAAACGAAGTCTGGATCTGGAATTCGATTATATGCAGTAAGACTTCCAGTTGATCCAAATCATATCAATCCAAATTAAGATATCAACCAGATTCAAAGATTCCTCAGCTCTTCATTCCTAACTCGCTCAACATCGATTATGAAAAGAAAACTTCCAATTTTCACTCATATCAACGATAATTTCTTCATCTATACTCTAAGCCACTTTCATAACGGAATAATAACATAAGGCTTTAATGAATTAACATAATCAATAACGCTAATAAAATCGAGTATCTTCGTGTCCACAATTCGTATTTCAAGAACCTTAGTCAGGCAGCCCTCAAAGAAGTGGTCTCTTCGCAAGTACACTTCATCACAAAATGCTAACCAAGTAGTCCTTTCGAAATTTACTCTGTATTTTCAATAAATATTTTTAAAAAACTAGCTTTGAAAAAACTAGCTTGCAAAAATGAAACTTTTATGAATTATAGAAGGGCTTATGTCGCAATAACAAATATTAAAATCGTGTTCAAATTTACCACGTATTTCCAATGAATATTTTCAACAAACTAGTTTGGACCAAGGTTTGCAAAAAGCAAACGTTTGAAAACTGTGGAAGGATTTGTGTTGTGATAATAGATGTCAAAATGGAATTTTGAGGCTTGTGGGTTTACGACAGCGTGGAGCATCGATATGTCTACTATTTTGGCTTCAGCTAAGCTGACGCGTTATCCAGAACCCTAATGAATTTTATATATATATATATATATATATGCGTGGTAATTGCTATAGGGATATTCGAGTCACTGGCTGCGATGGGCATCAAACTACTGCACTGTAGGGTATAGTATATGACACACTATATACCACGGTAGCATGCTCCTGGAATAGCTCTCATCCCTGCAATGACTATTGCAAGGGGAGGTAGGCACTGAGTGGAATGGGAAAACGGGTGGACGCTCTCTCTCTCTCTCTCTCTCTTTCTCTCGTAGTGGGGTGGTTGGCTACGTCGACGTTGGGTAAAACGGGCTGGTATAAATTATACCGTTCAATCGATTTACTGTCAGAAGACTCTCCACTCTGCGTTTGTGAGGCGTACGACACTATGCAATGAGGAGGCCGACACGTTTCGGGAGGATTGGTGAAGGGCAGCTATGCAGGCAACGAGGGATGAAAACCATAAGGATGGGTCAGGATACTGAAGGACTGCCAGGACGAGGTATTTAGAAATATAGAAGTCCATGTGTACCCTAATAGCGCGGAGGTGACTGTTCATTGAAGAACGATGGTCATCAAGAGAGGGAGAAGAGGGGTGGGGGGAGGTGTGGAATAATGAGGTGAAGCGACTTGAATGAATTCGAGGAGTTTTTGGTTCCGGATTTACGACAATGGAAAGCAGAAAAGGGTCTGAATTGGACAAATCATTCTTTTGGATCAAGCACTAAAATGGAGCCAGTAGGAAATGGTCAACTGCTTTTGTGTTCGTTTCAATCAGGATTTTCTTAGAGTTTGGAATCTTCGCTAGAACCATAAAGCTGGTTGCGTACTGCATTGGAAAATGATAGTTCCGTCCTGTATGTGTATTTGGTAATCTAACTAGGCGTGTAAATGGATGGAGAGATTGTAATACGAGCCTGTATGGTCTGATGAGAAAACACTTTTCGAAATATCCAGTTTTGTGGAAGTATGAAGTGCCAGTTTGGAGTAGCCAATAGAAGAAGGATCTGAGCCTAGAAATATATAGTTGCAGTGCCTTCAGGCTGAGGATTTCCTTTACAGCCAGCATCGACGAAACTCGGTTTCTCTACCAACTCCCAGAACGCAACCCTTCCGAGCTCCCTTCTCTCCAACCAACATCTCCAGGCTGATAGTTCCCTACCGGGCTCCAAACTCTTCATCCAACACAGTAGCTTCTCCGCAACGTTTTCCATCACTTCGCTTTTCATTGTCTCGAGGGACGACTACGTTTCCAGGAAACACACGTACCCGAAAACATTTTTCAGCTGACATCAGATAATAGTTACGACTTGATGCAATTCCTGTTCTCACTATCGTGACAAACTAAAGACCACGAGATTCCGTCTCCTTCAAGTGTGGACTGTATTTCCATCGTAGAGTGAAAAACCAGGTACTACCCTGTACCCACATTCAAATTCATCGACGCCATGTTAACATTGATCATTCCAACCTCCAAAGAACTCCAACGGTACCTACAAACGCCAACTTTCCGCACCACTGGCACACTTGTTGTACCTTCGATTAATCAGCTCCCAACTAAACTACGAAATAAAATACACGTGTAGCCTTGATAAAAAGATGGAAATTCTCGTCGAATGAAAAAAGGGAGGATAATTAAGAGGCCCAGGAACTCTTTTCGGTCCTCGGTACCTGGGTATGGGTTACGAGGGGATAAAGAGTTGGTCGGTCGGTAGTAGGGAGTTGGTTATTCCATTTCTCTCCTGGTTTTCGTTACTTCCCTCGGCCCATCTCCAGCGAACAAGACGGGTTTCTCTCCGAGCTGCAAATATAGCATCGAACCAAAAGAGACCAAGAGAGATGGAGAAAGAGAGATAGCTCGCTCGCCGTCATCGGATGGTGGTTCCAAAATATATATGTAGCTAGAACCAACCCCCAGCCCCCAAACTCGGTTTTCCCGCCGGCGCCCACTGCGATTCTCCTCATCCTATGGTACACCAACGTATATACCCAAAGAGAGAGAGAGAAAGATAGACAGAAAGAGTGAAAGCGAGAGAGGGCCAGAGAAATAGCAAATGGGCCGGGAGGGAGAGAGTGAGAGACGTATATATTCTGCACCAACCCCTCGTTTTCAGCGAGACCCAAGGGTTGTAACCACCCTCTCTTTCTCCGGTTCCAGTGGCAGGCAGACAGGCAGGCAGGCATCTCGGCAGGCTGGCAGCCCGGCAGGGGCTGCACGTCACCGTCTTACGCTATCGTCCCGAACAAACACCCCCGAAGCACCCCTTCAACCTCCTCACCCTCAAGCACCCCCCACCCCCCTTCCCTCCCACCCTCTCTCAACGTGTTTCCTGCGCTCTACCACCCTCGACGTCAACGTTACCTCCGTGAAACTCCGTATATAGAACAGGCACCCTTATACCCGTGTATTGGTTGGTAGGTGAGCAACGAAGGGTGAATCAAAAGGGGAGAAAGAGAGAGAAGCAAAGTGCCAATGTGTCTGTGTACCATACTCGTATCTTCGTTCTGTGCGCTCGAGAGAAACGACATACCCGACCCAAAGAGGGAGAAGCCCGATCTCTCTATAGTTCTTCCTCTGTGTGCTAGTAGAAAGGGAGTTTCGAGAACGTCGAAGGTGGAACCTCCACCCAGAGACAGAAAACCTTGAAGGGACGTACCATCTTCCGGTGTACGAAGGGTATGTGCTAGGGCACATGAGGGCTCAGCAACGAATATGGACACATATGTGTGCGTGTTTTTCCATGTGAATCTTATACATATATATATACTTATGTATTCGGATTGGGATATATATATATATTTACTATATATATATGTTTGTATATATGTATATGTGGAAACGAAGGTAACATACATTCTAGAACATATACGAACTGGGTATGAGTTATGTGCCTGTAGGGCGTCCGCAACTCTCTGTCAAGGAAATAGAAGTTTGCTTCCCTTCAACCAGACAATACGGTGACCCAGTGAGTCACTCAAGATCGCACGCGTGCGCTCCTGATTAACGTCGTACTATCGTAATTCCATTTTACATTCTGACAACCGAGATATTTCCACCTATAAAGACTTTTCAGATTTTTTGGATTTAAGGGACCTTTAAGGGTTCAAGCTACTTATATTGGAAGTAGGTTGAATCGTAGTAGGTATGGGGACTGTGGTCGAGTTTTGAAGAGTAATATATATATATATATATTGAGTTTTCGATTAATTATTGATAATAATATAATAATCCGTACGCAATAATTAACTTTAGAAATTATAGAAAATAAAAATTATTTTGAAACGAAACAAAAAATATATATATATTGTCCCAAACAAAAAAAAATATATATATATTGAGTTTTCGATTAATTATTGATAATAATATAATAATCGGTACGCAATAATTAACTTTAAAAATTAAAATGAAAATAAAAATTGAATTCAAAACTTGAGAAATATTTTTATTCGATCGATCGAAACAGATGTAACTAAAATTTGACTAGAATTATCCTTGAATGACGAAAATTATTTCCAAGTATCCATTAATAATTAAGTCAGTTAATTTTGCAAAAATGTTGGCATGTAAATTAATCTAGGGATATCCCAATGTGAATAGTTCAAGATTGAACTCGTAGCCGAAGTGTCGTCTCGATGTTTCACCACGTCGGGACGCTTCTATCGAACAGGGTTGTAAAGCCGATCAGCAGCCAACGAAACGCGAAGATCGATGGGATGAAACGTAACGCACGAACGATCCAAGTTCAACGAGACCTGAAAAAAAAATAAATAAAACGAACTCGTTTCTGACAAACTCGTAAAGCGAGTAAGCCTGGAAGCAAGATACCGGAAGTGGTTCGCAACACTTGTTCGTAGTTGTCGTCGTCGCTAATTCTTCGTGTTAATTTTTATCCCAAACAGAATTATTTAAAAAAAACCAAAAAAACAGAACGAACGGAAATGGGCGAAAATAAAATGAACATTCGTTTGGGCTGCAGCATATTTCACCCCTTTCGAGTCTCGACGGAGGAGTCGTTTCGTGCTTTCTTCTATATGTTGGTCTCATTCGAGACCATCTCCAAATTCACAGCCAAGCCATCATCCTCTTATCCCCGTGCCCTGTCGCGTCACCCACCACAACTTTTCTCTTTAGCCTTTCTCATTCGTGTAGCAACTGTGCGATACATAATACCTACGTATATCTTCATATACAGGGTGGCTGGAGAAGCGAAGCCCAAAAGTAAAATTAATTAATAATACTTTTCCAGTAATTAATTTTTTTATAATAATTAAATTAATAAAAACTGATAATTAATGAATATCTTATTTAAAATGATTAATCAACCAATTTATAAAATATTAATTTTATAATTGAATTTATCCTCAATTTAATAACGAATTAATTTACTTTAGTTTAACTATCAATTTTAATTATAATTAAAATTAATCAATTGAGTTAAAATGAATAATCAATTTATTAAATTAATTAATTAACTAATTATCAGATGGATATTATTCAAATGATGTTGAAAGCGGTTACATTAAAGATAAATTGAATTATAAGATTTATATTATATAAATTAAACACTCAATAAATTCAATATTATTTTAATTGTATCGAAGGCCAGTAAATAGTGGGTAAATCGGATCATAAAATTTATATTGAGGGCTATCCCACTCTCAATATTTTGTTCGATGACTCGAACATTAAAAATACTCGGGAGCAATTATTAAAAAACCAAGCCTGGAAAAATAATATTGAAAATTCGTTCAAACTTCAATGATGCTCCATACTTCGACTCATAGAACATGATTAACATGCAACTGCAAGTGAGGCAGATAACCCATTTGAATCCCCACTTTAGGAAGACGGAACATTTTTAACTCAAAATAACAGCATCAACCTCTTTGTACATAAATTCTATAAAAATTTGTACATAATTTCATAACATAATTTCATACATAATTTCATAATTTCAATGTACATAATTTCCCAACAAACTTAACCGTCTGTGAGGAAGTATTTTTTCGAAAATTAGAGAAAAAATCAAATCGGACAGCGGAAGAATTACGAAAAAAAAATTTTTCTAAAATTCCACTTTCTGAACCACTCAAAATTATGAACACTGGGACGATTTGGATCACCCTTGATACAAGGCACGTCAATTTTATCTTTCGGCGTTCACTTTTCTACCCACCCTATATATATATATATATATATATATATATATATATGGGTATATATATATGTATCTTTATATATATACATATACTAAAGCATTAGCTGATATTCGCGCGCCCGAAGATACTCATTCATTCAATTCCAGTCATTTCCAGTGAGAGCAGCACCCCTGTCGTGCGGCCGACAAAAAATAATTAGTGAAGCCTTATACCCCTGCGGGCGTTCTATATATGAGCGTTGCTCTCCTGCGATGGCCCCAAACGAGAGAAGCAACGTCCCCTTTCAACCCGGTACGCTCGACGGCTACGCTTATACCTTATGCTTGAATTTTCTGTCCTCTCCCCCCCCCCCCCCCCCCCTCCCACTCACCCTCTCGGCTCAACCTACTCGGTCTCCCTCTCGCTGGCTCTTTCCCTATTGACTCACCCTACGGTTTCGTTCTCTTTTCCTCTTTGGCGGTTCTCGGTTGTTCGTTCGCCTAGCGAAGGTTTCCCTCTCCCACCCCCCGGACGTAACCCAGCCAACCACCCTTGATTCAACCCCCTTGCCGCGATCCGCCTAGACGCCCCTTGCCCTTTTTGCCCATCCACTCTTGCGAGGTCTTTCTCGCTCCGTTGTCGGTTCCAGGGGCCCTCCACCTCTAGCTACCATTCGCAATCCTCTTTCTCCACTAGCTACGAGTCCCTCGCACAAGCTCTCGTCGTATAGTCCTCCTACTCTTCCTCCTCGTCATAGTCGTCGTCGCCAACGTCGTCGTCGTCGTAGTCATTTTCTCACTCGCTCTTTCTTCCCTCAAATGCCTCATACCCTCTTCCACTCGCCCAACGGGTAGACACCGTACCGTTCTCTACTCGCTATTCCAGCACTGATGCCTTTCGTTTCACTCTCTCGACGAAAACTCCCCCTGCCGATCCTCCATCAACCTAACTCACCAACCCTCCCAACCCTCTTTCTCTTTCCTTCTCTGTCTCTCTCTCTCTCTGGCCCTCTTTCGCACAGCTTTCCTGGTGCGCTCATGTACGAACCATTCCCCATGTACCAACGCTGGATCGACCCCCATTCCACACCCCCAAAACCCTAGTTCAGTCAACCACCCCCCTCGACGGCCTCGAGCGGGATGATTCAGGCGCCGGTAGGACGCACCCACCTTCAACAACCGAGGGGTCGATCCCTGTACGGGTGAAACGGTGAAGGATGGAACCCAGGGGTGAGGAATAGTCCCTCCGATTACTGGGGTTGGAGGACCAGGGGAAAACCAACGGGAACGCCAAGGGGAACCGAGGGGAACCGAGGGGAACCGAAGGGAACCGAGGGGAACCGAGGAGAACCGAAGGGAACCGGGGGGAACCGAGGGAGAACCAACGGGAACCGACAGGAACCCAGGGGGGATTACCGAGGCGAACAGGACGAGTGAGGGTGGAAATTGTGGAAGCGGAGTGTGTCGGGGACTTTGCTCCGTTGCCTTCGAGCTGCGAAAGGTTCGCAGGACTAAGAGCCACGATGAAGCCTCTTCGCAAAAGACGCTCACGAGAAACCAGACCACTGAGACCGTCCACGTAACCGTCACTTTCATGGCTTTCTCACATAAAGTTTGAAAAATATGCCGAGTACGAATTACCCGATAGCTAAGCGAATTCACGCTCATCTGCAGTTTTGTTGATCGAGCTTCATTCGGAATAGCAAGAGTCAGCTTTTGAGCTGTTTAACTCCAATTTAATGTAATTCCGTATCGAGCAAGAAGGATAATAACGATGTGGTGCTGAAATCGTTTTAATGAATTATCGTAATTATTCATTTGTAATTATGGTAATAATTGACAAGATTAATTAATATTAATAATTAATATTGAGTTTATTGAAATTAAATTAAATAATTTAATGGTCGTGAAAATGTCAGAATGAAAATAGTGGAACAACAAAATAATTAAAAAATCATGTTAATATTTTACATCCTACCCAGATATTTCCTATGTATTCAGCGTTAATGTTCAATATAGCCATCACTATGATTTTTTATTACTGGACTTCACGTTACAAGTCGATCATGAAACTTTATCAAACTTTTGGAAAAATAGGCTCGGCTATAAGAGCTCGAGAAATTTGGCCAATTGAGCATAGCTTGAACCATTTAGGTGCAGTAAAAAGAAATCCATGATTTTTCCAATAGATGGCTTCAATTATCTGTCCCCGCGTTGCACGAGTCCACGACACTAGATGGCGTTAGAAAAATGGGATTTCGTACTGAACAAACTTTAGCAACAGTTTTACGATTGGTTGAGTCCGAAAATTAATGGATTTATTTTTACTACACCTAATACGATCTGTCTTCTCGGATTTGAAAATATCGTGGGATTGTGCCTTATCCTATTTGGTTACTTTGGAAAATGGAGCTTGTCGATGCTCGTTCGTGTATTCAGTGTGTGTATGTGACCAACTTATGACCAGGTAGTGAGTTATGCAAAGAGAATTGCGAAATACACTCGAGGTTGAATGTGAGGTGCGCAGGTGGCTTCGAGGATGAAAGCTCTTCTTGATGCCAAGTAGCTTTCTCCTTGGTCCTTACCTTTACACCGTTATTTGTATGGTCTTCATCATAAGAGACCCTAGAGCTAATCGCCAACCCAGTCTTCTTCTGAAAACGTCATCATCAATGATGCCTGTCAAAAGAGCCAATAGAAAAAGTCTAGAAGTCTGACATCTGAATACGTAAGCTTGTCGAAAGAGCCAATAAAGAGAACTCCAGAAGTCTGACATCTGAATACGTAAATTGACTTTCACAGGTACACGCAGTAACGTCTTATTTTTAGAATCAAGAAAAGACACAATAAAGAGACCTGAAACTCCATTTCTCTTTCTGAAGAGAAAAAAGAGACAAAACGAGAAAACGAGGAAGCTAGGAGACAGGGGAAAGGAGAACGACGTAAAAACACATTCGCGAAAGGGGCTGAGAAAGATCTCAGACCATAAATAGATTCCTCCGTAGATGTGGAACGAAACGGAAGACGGCCTTTCGCTTGGTCCGTTTTTCCTCATTGGTTTTTCCATCTTTTTCTCCGGTCCTAATAAACTAACAGAATATTATCTCTTCCGCTAAAAAGAAGCTCGGGTCGTCTTCTTTTCCTTGAAATCACATAGGTTCACATTGAGACACATTACAACCCTACATACGTCATCAAACGTGGCTGAGGTATTATAGGTATAGGCAAGTGCCCAATATGAAACGTATCAGTTGGTTATCGTGTTTTTGGGTTTGTTTGGGTTAGAAGTGAATGCAGGATTAGAAGAAAATGTCCAATTTGGGATGCATCAGTTTGTGAGTATTTGTTTGGGTTTGTTTGGGTTATAGTCAAGTGAATGCAGGATTACAAGAAAATGTCTAATTGGGGATGCACCAATTTCTGATTATTTTTTCTGGGTTTGTTTGGGTTATAGTCGAGTGAATGCAGCATTATAAGAAAATGTCCAATTTGGAATGCATCTGTTTGTGATTATTTGGGTTATTGTGAAGTGAATGCAAAATTATAGACAAATTTCCAATTTGCAATGAAACAGTTTATGATTGTTTGTTTAGGTTTGTTCGGGTTATAGTCACGTGAATGTGAAATTATAGAATTATATAAATGCCTAATTTTAAACAGATCAGTTCATGATGCGTTGTTCGGGTTTTGGTTTGGTTTTTTTTTTCAAGGTGAATGACTTAGTAAAAAAAATATTTTCTACTTTTTAGTACATTAAGAAAGCTTGTTTTTTTTAAATATTATTTTTTACAATTTTTACAATTTACGTGTTTTTACATATAAATCCTAGTTTGGGTTTGTTTGGGTTTCCACTTTTGTGTCAGCAATTTTTTAATCATCAGCATTTAGATCGATCAGTCAGACTATAGAGGTGCTTTTTGCTTTCTCACTGTTTTAAATGTTCGTAAATATATGCATTTTGCTTCCGGAATAAAATTTGTATCTCTGGACAAATAGATGAATTTGAGGGTAAAAGTTAGTAAATTAGTATTTTAATAATATTAATATGTATTTTATAGCTGATTAAAAATCTTTATATGTGCGATATTAATATTAATAAATGTCAAATAAATAAAAAGGTATATTAATAAATTAATATGGTTAAATATGAAATAAATAAATTAAAATTTATTCATGAATTAATATCAACGTTAAATGAAGATGTACAGGACCCTGGTGTATACAGGGGTACTAGATGAGTTTTTCGCAACCTTGCCAGTCCGCATTAACGGTCACCTCGCTAGACCACTCCTTATTGGAGCTGAAATTAGTAAAAGTGAAAAGTAAAGACACACCCTTAGTAAGAGAGGTGGGTTTTTGCGCCTAATGGTCGGGTGCACGAGAAGCAAATTTTTCGGAGTGTAAATTAAAGACGCCAGGATAAATTGTACGTTTATAAAGGGTACAGTTGAGTAAGCGTGTTAAATCTCCCCCCTAAAGTATTCTCGATATTTCAGGGATCGTTTTGGTACTGAGAGAAAAAAATTATAGTTTTCGAATTAATTCAACAGTTCCGATCGTTATCTTGAAGTGTTCGAGTTGTAAAAGTAATCTTGTTTTCACTTTTTATTTTATTTTTAATAAAATCGTAAATTGAGAATAAATTTATTTTTTTTCGGAATACTTTTCGAGGTACGTACTTGGAAAGAATAGGAATATCTTGAATGCTCTCAATAATTATGAATTATGTCTATTTAAAGAATTTTAGAAATATATCCGTATAGGATTAAGATCCGGTAATATAAATGCGATTTTTAGGTAGTTTTAAGGTTTAAAAAATAAACAAATAAAAAAATGATTAATTATAATTATGGAAATATATAATTAAAAAAAAATCTTTTCAGAATTGACTATTTATTAGATTTCTATTCAACTCGTAAAAAGTAAAAATAACGCATATACTAAAAAGTAAAAAACAATAAAACCTATTATTAAGAAGAGGAACCAAAAAAGAATTTGACAAGTTCAAGTACTCATGTTTCCAAAAATAAAAAACAATTTCTAAGATTATAAATATAAACAAAAATCAAAATTAAAAAAGAAAAAAAATACCATTCGAAAGAGGGAGAAATAATTGACCCAGATAAATGGCCGATTAATTGTTATTATTTATCCATTTACTATATTGACACTGCCCAAATGTTTTTCCCGCATTTATCGCAAAATCAGCTTACCGGAAGCTTCGTTGCTCGGCACTCACTGTTTTTTTTTTCCAACGCTCACCGTGATACGAACGAAGTTCAAAAGTAAATCCCGAACAAAGTTGTCGAGTGGGCGGCAGTGTGTATATACGGGGTGAGTAGGATGAGAATTGGAAGAAGGGTGAACGGTTCCTTCATTATTCGAGAATTAGTAACCTCGTTCCCTCCGCCCCTTTTTCAACCCCTCGCGTCCCTTGAGCGAGAAAACTTTTATCGTTTTTTATTTTTCTTTTTTTTTTTATTCCCAACACCTAGAAAACTTTCGTCTCTTCTACGAATCCGGCAAACCCAAATCCTCCCGGCTGTTCTACTTTTTCAAAGTTTGCTCGCGTTTGAACGGGAGGTATTCCGGGATCAACTCGTATACAATTACCGTTGTTTGATTCGATGCGGCATTCCAGGATTTTCTTGCACTCGAGAATAATGAGAGACGATAAAATCGACAATTCAACGTGTACTTTTGGTCGATCGGGAAGTAACATTAATGGATTTTTCTTTTTGCTTTTCGAAAAAAAGAAAATACAAAACTAAAGGAAAATTTGAGTTTTTAAAGAACTCTCAAGTTCTTAAAGAAGTTACGAAAGAACTAAAATTTGAAAAAAATTAAGTTCTTTAATAATAAAAGAAAATAATAATAATTTTCTTGAATTTTTGTATAAAAAATTATCGTAGGAAATTCGATAAATTCCCATTTTGATAATTTCCTTTTAACTGAATGACTTTGATTTTTTCGTCAATGTCGAGGCGAAGTCGACGAGAACTCATCGTCAAATCAGAATCAAGTCAGTTGACCTTGAGTCAAAATCAGAATAAAGTCGTTGACCTCGAGCCACAAAACCGCCAGAATTCTCAAAAATTGAAACAATAATAGATTTTAACATACCTCAATATACATAAATATTTTATCAATAATTATCAAAAATAATAGAATAACCCGAACGTATAAATAAAATTTCTAAAAATGGCTAATTCTTTTATCAGACTGTTTATCCACTGAAATAGATAAACAGTTATATTACCAAACCTCTAGTCGCCATCAATATCGTTAAATTCGACTTCAATTATCCCCAAAACTAGAAAATTAATGGCCAAACTATCCGCTCAGTAATCAAGAAAAAAAAAATGGCGAACTTGAAAATGAATGCAACTAAACGTAAAGAAGGTACCTATGACTCTTGTAACGATACTATCTCTGCGTATACCGAGCCAAACATTGGCCTCGATATTATTTATTCCGATCTGACCCAAAGTAAGGGCTGAGATTGGAATTTGAAAAATGGCAAAGGAGCTGAGGGACCAATAGAGCCGGAGAAGGGGAGGGGGTAAGGAGGAATGGTAAACGAGGGTTTCGGATAGGATACGCACTGAATCCGCGTTGTGCTCGATACACGAATACACACACATATATATAGATATCTGTATATATATATATATATACATAGGGATAGAAAGACCGACACCTTGGCGCCAGACTCACCCTCCTGAGACTCTGCAGACTCACCTCCATCTCCTCTCTCTCTCCCCATTTCTGAGGGAAAGCCTTGGTATCCTCTCCCTCGTAGCAGGAACGTTAACCAACCCCTGGTCCTATCTCGCCCACTACTTCGCCGGGAGCGAGGTTCCATTTCGCAAGCCCAGCCTCACCCACCCATAGCACGAGAGAACCATCCAACGAACCCTCCAGCATCCCAACGACCAAGCACCAGAAGCTGTATGTACACCATCCCGGTTGCCCCTTTCCCCAGCTCCGCCTCTTCCATCTGAAAACCCTACAGCGCTACTGGCTCACTCCACCATCTCGACAACTCCAACGTAGCCAAAGGGATAGAGCTCTGCTAGTTGAAGAGTGAGAGAGAAAGAGGAAGATAGAGAGAGAGGGACGAGAAGAGCAAGAAGGTTCGTTGGGTTGGTTGGGTTGACTCGATCCAGAGGGAGGGGGGGGGGACGGACGAGACCGTGCAATAAAGTGACCCTCCAACTATCTCCAAAATCATCCCTCACATTCTAGAGGGAGACCAAACCTTACCCTCGGACTCGATATTACTGTCTCCCTTCAAGCTACGGCAATGCACAACTTACGGTCCACTTGCCAACGCCACGAGCCTAACGACTAAATAAAAGTCACGTGGCTTCGTTCTATCCCACTTAAACCTAGCGATCTCGTAAAGATTTCGAGTTTTGGTCTCGTTTTTTTGCTAGATATTGACCACGAGCAGGTTTTCATTAGGTTTTCAAATGCGTCTTTTTGGAGGCTTTGTGGAATTATTGTTGAATGTTGATGAATGATAGTGGATGATAGTGGGGAGGAAAAATAGAAATTTTTTTTTGGGGCCTGATCAAGAGGACATTTACTCTTAGGGAATTAAAGACCAAACGAGGATCAGGAAATTCGATGGGGAATGCAAGGGAGTTGAGGAGGGATTAGCATTAGGGTATTTATCATTTACTGATGATGTATTATATCTTGAGTACTTAATGATAAGTACCCTGATGATTAATTGTCTCTTTTTTCTAAACGTTTATTCCTCGTTGACTTTACTGATTGTAAATTCCTTCTTTAATTAAAAAAATCTCTGGATGTAGTTTTTTTTTCATTCGTCAATGACGAATTCTCTCTTAATTGCCGTGATGATAAATATCCTTTTTAATTGTCGACTAATAAAATCTATCTTGAATTCCATGAAGGTAAATCCGATTTTTTATGAACCCAAAGATAAATTCGATCTTGAATTCCCTAATGTTAGATAATTCCTGTTTAATATTCTGATTTCAATTTCACGTTTCAATTCAGGAATGGAAAGTTCCCTAATAACGATTTCCCTTTTGATCATCAGATCATCAATTCCCTCTCGAATTCTCTAATAATAAATTACCTCTTGCTCTAATAATAAATTAGAGCAAGTAAACCAAACCCATAAGAAATTCCAAACCCATAATAAATTGGGTTTGTTACCCAATAATTACCCATTGCAAACTCATAATAAATTCTCTAATAATAAATTACCTCTTGCATTCCTCAATGATACCCTTCCAAATTTTCAATGATGATCCTTCCCAATTCTTTAATATTATATTTCATGTTTAATTATCAGATTTGAAACTTCCTTTTCCATTCCCTCGTGATAAACCCAAACAAACCCAATGATAAATTCGAAGGCTTCTGTATTTTTAAATATTTCGAAACTTTCCCTCTTGAATAATTCTCTTGAATAACGATTCCCAAAATCGTAATTAAAGATCAAAGCTGATTGATGATCGACCAGATTTTCCTTTTGAATTTTCCAATCAGCCTAATAAGATTTCCGAATCGTAAATGAATATCCTAGCCTGTATAATGTAGACGAATGTACCATGGAGCAGCAGTGTTATTGAAGCTTTTAAAAAATACAATGAAGCACGCATCACACACGTTGGGGACAAAAAAAAAAGTGGAGCAAGTCGCGTAGGAGGCGTGACAGATTTCACGAGTTGTTTCTCGAGGAACAATGGGATATCAGTCTGAATAGAGCGTAACCGCGGTGGAAAAAAAAAAAGAAAGACCACCGTCGGAATTGCCATTCAGCGAAGAGAGAAAGAGAATTGCGTCACTCGAACTACCCAATAACGTGGTCAATGCCCACGTGTCACATCCACACAGGCATCCACGAGGAGACTTTTTTTTTATTCATCGATGATACTTTCCCTTGAAAATAAACGCAAATATTTTTCAAACGATTACTCGCTAACAAAGAGATCACAGACTCGAGTATTTCAGCGTCTAGTAGTTTCAGCCTAGCCTTCCCTGTAAAACTGGGCGAAGAGGAGGTGGAGGGGCCTTGAATAAACTAATCGACAATAATAGGTGATACTGGCACTTTATTGTCTCCACGTGAAAGCTTAGTAGAAATTTGGGTCATCAGCATTTAGGTGGATTCCGAATTGATTTTTCCAGTTTTCAAAATACAAAAAGTATGAACACGTTCCTATTTGGCGACTTCGAGGCCTATATTAGGTGGAAAGCCACCTATCAAAGATTCGATTTTCTCGTTTTCACACGTCAACGAATTTCAAAAAAGACAAATCCAAACCAACCCAACATAAACGCAAACCCAAACAACCTGAAGGAACTTGGATGATCAAACCGTCAAAAATGGATTTAAAAAAATGGTAAACATTTTTAGCAAGTTTGAATAATCGATATTTATACAAACTTCAAAGTGATTTTTCCAGTTTCCCAGATACACAAGGTACAAACACCTTCACATTGCGTAATTTCGAGGTCCAAATCTTTCGGTCCATCAACATCCCATTTCCCCTCATTTTCACTCGTCAACGAAACGAAGAAAAGACCGGTCCAAATTCTCACGAATTCGTTCGTTTTACGGCACAGCGAGGCAAAATGATGCGTGGAGATCCAGGAGGATTGCCGGAGGGCGAAAAGGGCGGTAGGGTTCTTATTGAGATTGGACGGATAGAAAAGCTCGAGTTTTGGTAAGGGTCGTGAAATGGCGGTGCTGAATCGAAAGTAAGAAAAAAGGAAGGACACTGAAAGGGAGGAAAGGTAAAAAAAGAGTAGATGAGGCGAAGGCCGTATGGATGGAAAGAAGAGGGAGATCGAATATACTGAGAAAAGTTGTCCAGGCAGGAGGTGTTTCGTTGATGAAACTGGGGCTAAAAGTATAAGCTTGTCATCACCCAGCTGGGACGAAAGAAATCTTCAACAATGTTTTACCTACGACTGCGATCGAAACCCTTCGACACTCTCGAACAATTTATTTTATTTCTTCAGCTCTGGTGTACTCTATTCTAATTAATTAAGGCACTTAATCGGATTGACTAGTCAATAATATATCTATAATTTTTTGAGTCTGAGAATAAAAAAATTATAATACATTTAGGGCTAATTTTTCAATCATCAGATAACTTTTATTGGAAGAATAAATATGACAGATTGACATTATTATGTCCATTATTATTACCACCAAATTATTATTACCATCAAAACTGTCAAACGGTCATATTTATTGATCAGTTAAAAGTTATCTGACTATTGAAAAATCAGCCCTTAAGCATAATAATATTCTTCATGAGAAAATAATTATTCGAGAAGTGTTGGTAATAAACGGCCCGTGCAGAAATTTGTTGGAGAGACCCGAAATCCTAACGTATCCCTATAGGAATATGATGGGGACACCGCATAATTGAGTCCTCTTTCGAATCCCCATGAATTCCCCGCTATTTCCCGACCCCGGTCATTTAACATTTTTTACAGATAGATGTTTCAGGACCACAAAAATCATTAAATACTTGTAAATAATTGTGAAATACTTTTGTAAATAATTGTAGAAAAATAAAAAATTAAGAGTCATTCAAACTGAATTTTTTCCAGTGTAGGATTGGTACATAGGAATCCATGTAGGAATCCGATATACGATGACATTTCCGTATGGAGACCCAATGCGATGTCCCATTGGATTCCTATCAGGAATTGGGAAGGAATATAAGAATCCAATTAAATCCCTATCAAAATTTCTGCACGGGGTGTTCAATTATTATTATTAAAAATGAAGTACTAAAAGCCAAAAATTAATCGCTTCAATCGATATCTGCTTGAAATGTCCGATAGCCTATATTTTTTATGAAACAGATGTAATCGCGACAGTTTTGTTGACACTTTCCGCTTTTTACCTAGTTTTTATCTAATCGCAAACTATTAATATTTCTGGTCAAAAGTTATCAATCTTGTGTGTTAGATGCATTGATTTAAGGAATTAATTACTGTCGTATTTCCTCAGTATGGTACGCTGAATTTTCACGTACGTAATTCTGAATTGCTATATTACAGTATACAAAAAAAATCAAGTTTGTTTCTAATGAGGAAGTTCATGCACTTACCTTAAGAATTTTTTTTTTTTTTGCTGCACCAGGGACTGCTTATCACTATTGAGCGTGGGAACAAGGTTGATGACGGAGAAAGAAAAAAATATCAACGTTTACTGGAAATGAATTTCATTATATTTTCTTTTTTCCTTCACTCTCACGTGTGCAAATTAAATATAATAATAATAATGATGAGCTTCAATGATAATAATATTAACAATAATGACGTATGTATAATATTGATGATGGTAAAGGTTTTTGGATTCACGCGTTTTCGTTAAACAAATAATACACGATTACCCGGTGACTAATATTAATAACGATCATCGAACACAGCGCCTTTGTTATTGAAAATAGGGCTCTTGTCCACCTGATGTTCTTCCTCTCTCGTTTTCTTTTTTTCTTTTTCTTCATTTTTTAAATTTTTCTTCTTTTCCTCGCTACGATTATGTACAAAATTAAATCGACGCAATATTTAAATATTTATATACATATACGCGCGTGTATGTGTGTGTGTGTGTAAATTCAAATAGGTTCTTCGTTTTCTATGAATACACATTTATTTGCGTCGAATTCGCCGCACTACTTTCACAACAATTATCGAACTTTCTATTCAATAAATCATTTACCGATTTTATTTTCAAAAATCGCTATGGTTGTCTCGACGATACAGGCTACTGAATATTTTATGTCTTTTACGAGGCGTTCTCTCTTTCGTCTGACCCTCTACCCACATTTATCCTATGACGTATAGGAAGCTATATTTCGAGTCGTTAATTGCGCACGAAGCCCATACGACGATCAGATTCGTCGATAAGGCCAACAGAACGAACTTTGACGTTGGGGGACGTTGAATTTTTTATAAAGCGAACGCCCTCTGCATTTACACATTCAAACGTGTTAATTGTTCTTTATTATCACGGTTCCCAGCGAATGGCGAATTTAAGCAATTTCAGTGAATTGTACACAAAAAAACAATCTAAATTCCAGATTCTCGGAAGTTTTAAAACAAAATCTTAAAATTTTAGGAATTTTGGAAATTGTATACAAATTCTACATTTTAGCAGTTTAGACACGTCTATAAATCTAAATTTGAGAACTTTAGAAACTTATAAATATCTAAATTAATGGAATTTAGAAATTTTAGAAAATAAATAAATCTTAGAATTGTAGAAAAAAATACAGACCATTTTTTTACATTCTGATAATCTTGCCAATTGTGAAAAAAAATTTTTTTTCTGAATTTAGGGGTTTTTGAAAATTTAGAAAAAAAACTCTAAAATTGAATTCGTCATTTATTAGGAATCGTGATACTCGATTGAGATTATTTCGAAGAGGCGTTGAAAAAGAACAAGAAAATGCGAAAATTCTAAACGTCTTTCTAAAAAACTATCAAATAGATACCCGTAATTTTTCTATGTTCTGCCTTTTGTTCTCGGTTTGTAATTGGCTTGTATACGACCAACACTTCGATACTGATGACTCGTTACAAAATCAAGAAGGCCCACGAAACCTTCAAAATAAAATCTATTTTCTTTTCTTGGCAAGTATGATTAGTACGTATTGTTTTCGTGGAATATCCTATACAAAAATAATTAAATTCACAGCGTGATTTCTCTTCGTCTTTTCGACTCGTCTAATTTACAATAATTATGAAAACCGCGTCAAACACGGTGACAAGAAGCATAAAATATATCGTTCTACTTATCGTCTATGACGTATTGGCAAAACTTGACAGGTTTCGCCATTGTTAAAAGCGAATTGTGATTTTTTGTTTTATTTTTGTTTTAAATTATTATTAATAATTTATTGTTTGTCCTGAATCATCGTTTGCAATATTTACGTGCCGTCGTTCGCAGGAATGACGAATGACGAATCGTCATACGATACGTCGTATAAATAATTTAAATACGTATTTAAATTATTTCAATTATTGAAATAAATTCAATTATTTAACTACGTATTTATATAAGTTTATGTATAGATATTTGTTTATCGTAAAAAAATGAATATTCTTTTTGGCTCGTCTCCTTTTGAAGATGATAAAAAATAGTCTCTTTACGCTTCTGGAGGCACCATTAAAACAAAAAAGTGAAAGTGACTTTATTTTTTAATTATGGCTGTCAGAGCTTATCTCTTTCGAAAGCGTCACAGTTTCAGAGCGGATTTTGGTAAACAATGAGACACGACAATTTTTGCTCCCTTCAAAGCCAAACTGTTTTCAAATATAACATGCCAACAAAATTTTGAAATTTCCAATAAATGTGATAAATGTTGACATGTTTTTGTCTATATTAAGATGATTTAAAAAATTGACCATTTTTAATCAATTTCCCTCAATGAAAAAATGGATAATATTTTTTACAGATGTCCCTTAATAAAAAAGATTGACAATATTTTTTCCCTTAATACTTCCCTTAATAAAAAAAAATATTTACAATATTTTTTATAAATTTTGCTTTTAAGTGATTTTAGCAAAAGTGGGAATAAAATATGACCCCTTAATAACTGATTCATAAGGCCTGATGACATGAAACTTTTTGCTTGAGGCCCAATATCTCGATGTTCCATCTGTCAATTTTCTATTTTCCAAAGTGAACTGAATTTCATAAATCACCAAAAAATAAACGAGCAAAATAAAAAAATTGCCAATTTTTTTGGACCACTCCAATAACTCTAATAACTGTGCTGAGCTTCGAAAAAAGGCATTTTGACATCTCAAACGAGAGATTACATGGTTATTTTTATTTTTACATAATACATCGATATAATCTTCAAAAAATCAGCCATAGCCACCCTTATCTGCACGAACCAAGAAACTATTTTTCGTACCGCAAAAATTTGAAAAACCAAAAAAAATCGTTTTTTTTCAGTTATACTAATAAACATGTACACATATGAATCTGGCTGTGAATTACCTCATTTTCCAGATACGTTGTGCGACTATAGGGACGAGCTTGTCTTCGTATGTTCTCGTAAATGCTTCGTTAATTATACGAGAATTATAATTGGACGAGCTCAAACGTGTTTGACCTCGTGTCCGAGCTAGGTTCGATTTTGGCTTGCAGAGACTGTTCAATTAGTACTGAGAGATCGCGAGAGAAACACAATATACAGTCTTCCTCAAAAGTACTGGACACCCTATATGTTCTCGATCCGAACAAAAAATCAAATGTCTCCTCGAAAAAAAATCGTACACGGATTTTTCAAACAGGACTTTAAAATGAAGAAATCCAGCTTTCGTTTGGGTTTTTATTTTTATTTTTTAGAATTTTTGTGCACTTGGTACGTCATTTGAAAAATATCGATTTTATCACGATTTTCACACTCACAACATACCAGGTCAAAAAGAAACCGTCAAAATCCGTTATTTTTTAAATAACGTACCAAGCTCAAATAAAATAATTTGAAAACCTGTAGTTTTCAAAATAACGTAACAAGTTCAAATAAAAACATTTAAAAATCTGTAGTTTTCAAAATAACGTACCAGTTCCAGTAAAAATCGTAAGAAAACCCGTAAATTTCAAAATAACGTATCAAGCCCCAAAAAAATCGCAAAAATAAACATAAAAAACCAAAACATATCTGGATTTATCCACTTCAAAAATCCGTTTGGAAAATTCGGGTACGGTTTTTCACCGCCGAAATATTCGAATTTTCAATGGAATGAAAAACTCGCAAGATGTCTAACACTTTTGAATAAGACTATATGTCGACGTGCACGTCGCGTTGACTGGAAGCTTATCGACAGGCCGTTGTACGTCGGGGTTGAGATTTTGTCCATTTCGACAGAACTAATAATGCAAACATTCTCGTCGAAGGCAGTCGAGATCCCAACCCCCATTGTAAAATGTTGATCGGCGAGTCCCGAAAATCGCAAACCTCGAACAAACAGGCAACCGTGACAGTAACGTCGCTGATCGATATGAGCTAGTGACGGGTAAAAGGGCAAAACGGAAATACGGATATGGGCGGTAAATTGAGAGAAATAATCGTGACATCCGGCTCCAAACAGCTTAAATGCAAATTTTGGTATCGTAATAATCTCATCACGGATCCTTTATGGTACGGATCCTTTAGTAATTGAATCGATGTTTGATACAATCAGGTTGAATAATTATACGAGTACTCGAATGTGGCTAAGAATGATGTTCGCTTCCCAGAGTAATGAAGAGGAGTGATCAGTGACAGGAAATGCATTTCGCACCGTATCATTATGTTTTTCCTTCCATTTGGTACTTCCTGATGGGCCTATGTTGAAATAATCATTCTCGTTGATGGAATCAAGAAAAATTCTACGAAATCAATCAACTTTTTTTTGCAACGTCTTTTTTACTATTGAGTAAACTGTATTGTATTTTTTCATAATTAATGATTCATTGATACTCGATGGATTTTATGAATTTTCGGATTTTTGAAAATGGTTTTTTATTTTTATCTTGGTATGCTGGAGATCTTGAACTTGTTACGAAATTTTTTATTGGAAAATTGACGATGAAAATACTATAGAAATAATAAATTCTTTCGAAATACATTTTTTCAAAATCCTTCATTATCCCAGTTTTTGAATATCGATTACTGAAAACTCGAATCTTTCATTTAGGAATCTTTTTATGTACTATGAGATGCCCACCTCATATATGAATGCGAAAAAAAGTACTACAAAAATTTATTTAATTTATCATATAATTTTTTATTCATTATTTTTAGTATATTTAATTTTTTAAATTAGGATAATTTAGAGAAGGCTGCGATCCAGCAGCTGATTTTGGAAACACTGTTCTAACCAAACGTATCACGACTTTTTCTCTCGCTGAAAACCAGAAGTTCGATAAAGTCAGAGTTGGCAGTTTTATCATTCCAGTTTATCATTCCAAGAATATTCTCCCAAAAGATCCAGTGTCTTCGAAAGAAAATTCAGAATTTCAGTTCTTGAAGATTGCGTTCGAAGATGACCAATAAAATGGATGATTCCTTCCAATCAAGCCAGCTGCCGAACAAAAAGCACCGGAAGACGTACAAAGTTTATGTCTTCGTTTACCCAAAATTTGCTTCGTCCAGTAGAAACCTCATTCGTAACGAAAACAGTAATGAATCATTAAAATGAAACGCCGTGTCATCAAAAGA
Organism: Ophioninae sp. B BG-2022a; assembly: GCA_030522765.1. Classification (NCBI taxonomy): domain Eukaryota; kingdom Metazoa; phylum Arthropoda; class Insecta; order Hymenoptera; family Ichneumonidae; species Ophioninae sp. B BG-2022a. Next base: position 68,433 of record JAPYZJ010000226.1, read on the forward strand.
CATCAAATCTACCAAGCCAAAGAAAACTAGTATAAAAAAATCTCTCAGCTAGCGTCTCATCGTCCAGAAATCGAACTGATCGATTTTTTAGCTCCCAGTTAAGATCGTACGTCCAAAAAAGCCAGGTAGCTTTTTTTTACATTGGTCATCGATATCTGCGCAGCCAAAACTTCGTTTCCAGCTTGGCAAATCTCATATTTGTCGAAGCACCTATTTCCAGGGGTTCATTTGCGTTCACGAGTATCGTTGAGCACCGGAAGTGGAGATGCCAAATTCAGTGCCCATGAGGATATTGGGTAGAATGCCATGAGCAGGTGGTAGCATTAAAGAGGTAGGGATAACGGATGGTCGTAGTCTTTCGGTGAGTGCTAGCATGACTTGGCAATGAAGATGTTGAATGGTAGCGAGTAAGTTGAGATTGGTATCGATGAGTCCAGCCGCGGGTGAGAATCGATCTCTCTCGATGGGATAATCGTTTATGTCATATTCAACGCCAACATCTATCGGTGACGTTTCACGTGATTGTCGATCGTCCTGCTCGTAGATGGCAGCTTCAGCGGCTTTGTTCTTTTCGGCGAGGATTCTTTGTTGATGCTTCAGGTACGCCGTAGTTATCGGAAGACTGTAATCGATGGGTGTATTTTTAGGATCAAGGCCTGGACTCCAGGGTGTTGGTAGTGGCAGAGTTGGAGGTGGCGATGGGGTACGACCTTCCGGTAACATTCTTTTTCTCTTCGAAGAAGCCGAACTTCTGGAACTGGCTCGATCCGATTCCGGTGTCCTTCGTGATTCCGCGATCGTTTCGTTGATGCTAACAGTATAGGGATGAGAAGAGTTTCCACCAGCTGTTTCGGCCGGATCTTTCTTCAGCAAGTTCGTGATACTCAAAGGATTGTACTTGCTGCTGGTCATGTTGGCTTCCTTCTCCTTTTCCGTTCTCTCGTCCAAATCCTTCTCCTTCTCCGGATTGGCAGAGTTTCTCTGCTGATGCTTCGGATGCCTGTAGCTGAACAAACTCTTGTTCTCCGGTGGATGACTGGCTTCCCTCGGCTTTGGACTGCTCTGACGTGGCTGCGAAAGCGCCGTCGCTGCTGGCGTTGGACTCAACGGTGTCGTCGATGCCGTCATGGATACCGGTATCGTTGGCGTTGGACTTCTCGTCGTTGTCGTCGTTGTCGTCGTTGTCACACTCGTACTCGTCGACCCCACCGATGCCGATGACACTTGCGACTGATTCGAGAGGTTGCTCGGACTCGGCGTTCGCGGACGACGCTGACATTCCGTACAGCCGAGAAGAAACCGCGTCACTGCCTCGCGAGGTAAAAAAGCGTAAGTCTCCGTTATCTGAAACACCCAACAAACAAAAAAACTCCTTCGTACAAATAGTCGGTGTGATTGGTGACGGTGATTCCGTCATTCGTACTTGGATAAATGAAGGTTGAGAGAGTACCCGATTTTTCGTGAAACGTTATTTGATTATATTTGTTTGGGTTTGTTTGGGTTTTAACAACCTGCGTTGAAGTAGGTTCGACATTTTGGTGTCGGATTTAAAGTAAACATCATTACGATAGAAAATATGTTTTTTCAAAACTGGGCGGCAATAAAATACTAAAAAGAACAGGAGTCAAAATTGCTGGATAAAAAAACCTTTTTTGCAATTTTCATACACAGGATTATCGGCAGGTGAGTTTCAAACATATCTTCCAGAGTTTTCAGGTATCGTCATTGGAATGTTCAACGGGGAAACCCTTTGCGAAAGAAAGAGTGGACGGGGTGAAGATTTAGCGAGGAGAAGATAAAGGGTGAGAAGACAGGAAGGTAGGACTGTCGAGTGCGGGAACGAAACTTTGATGTCTCTTCCTCGGAAGAGAAGAGGGAGGTACACTGCCGGAGGCATGTTCCCCGGTTCTTAATAGGAAACGTTTCCCTCTAAGGAGTCGTCGAGGGATAGCGAGTTGGGTGGCGTAACTCAATCAAGGATGAGAGCCTGTGGGATCCGAGAAAGGCAAAGGTTACGTCTATATATAACTGTATAGAACGCTCTGGAGAAGGTAATTCGATAAGATTTACTTCAGGCTTGTGCGCCTGCGAACGTGAAATGAAGAGCAGTATTGTATAGAGTATTTCAGAATAGCGCGGGCTTCCATTCCCTCCCACTCGCTGCCTCTCCCTCTCGAGAAGGCAGTCGTCGCTAAACTTGAGACAGACTCAAAGTCACGACGCAACTATTGCCTCGAGAATGAAATTCTTCTGCTTTCGAGGTACGAGCCAACCTTCCTTGGCAATCCCATTCGCCCCAGCACCTACGTTTTTCACTTTCGATCGTTATTCCCTTCGGAACTTTGATGCTCCAATGTTCTGCGATTTTGCACCAACTGAACGTCACAGTACCTAACAAAATCTTATCAATCAAGCGTTGGCCTGTGGATCAGTGGTTGTTCCATCGCCAGCTGGAGTTAAAATCGTTTGGAACAGCTTTGATAGTCATCCAAATGTGGGAAGGCTTTGGGCTAGGGAGAGAATCGACCTTTGGGTCTTTTTGGTGACAGGTGTTCATAGATTGTTGTTTGATCATTGCTCCAAGTGTTAGATGCAGTAACGATTGTGTATTTTTTAGGAAGGGGTCTATGGGACTTGGATGCTGGATGCTGGTCACTTCAAAGCAGCTGCATGAAGTCCTCAGCTGATTAGTTGATAAAAAATATGGAGGGAATGTTTCGTATCAATAAGAACATCAATGAAGGAATGATCCTTGATGAGCGATCTCGTAACTTTTCCTTATTAATTCGTGATACTTGATGTATACGTACGTACGTACACACCGAATTTTGAGACATGTGCACCAGGCCGGTATTCGCTGATACTTAATGTCACAAACGTCGAACGATACTTTTTCGAAATCGGAAACAAATACTTCGATAATCGTAAACGATACTTCGAAATCGTAAACAAATACTTCGATAACTGTAAACAAATACTTCGAAATCGTAAACAAATACTTCGAAATCGTTAACAAATATTTCGAAATCGTAAACAAGTACTTCGAAATCGTTAACAAATACTTCGAAATCGTAAATATATACTTCGATAATCGTAAACAAATACTTCGATAATCGTAAACAAATACTTCGAAATCGTAAACAAATATTTCGAAATCGTAAACAAACACTTCGATAATCGTAAACAAATACTTCGAGATCGTAAACAAATACTTTAAAATCGTTAACAAATACTTCGATAATCGTAAACAAATACTTCGATAATCGTAAACAAAGACTTCGAAATCGTAAACAAATACTTCGAATCCGTAACCAATACTTCTAACCCAGGGATTTCTACAAATACGTAATGAAATCGTATGATTCAGGTAGCAAAATATGTTTTTTGAAAATGGCTACCCGGTTCTTCTCTCCTCCAAGTCATGGCCAACCCAAACAGTTATTTTACATCATTCCCATCACGGCGTCCGCATAATAATAAAATCTGCTTTTTTTTCGATTCGATAAATTTACAGAGAAGGAGTTCTATCAATTTGACACAATCCAATCAAATTTGATGAAATTCCAAACAGACGTTTGGAAATCCGTGAAAAACTATTACTTTGATCGTCGGACGAGGGTGGAGGGATGCTATGCGTCTCCCTCTTAAAATCGCTACCAGTTACGTTCCACTATATAGGATCGAAGGATTTTCCGGTGCGCTTGATAAATCGTCCGGGCGCGTGTAACGAGACCTTGATAGTACACGAGAGACAAAACAATTCGAGATGTGTCGCCGGCATTTGGAAACGTTAAAGGGGGTTATACGTGTGTACGTATTCGTTGTATAATCTTGCCACTTTGCGCCGCAGTCCTGACGGTATTAGTGATACAAGCTCGGGCGAAACTGTACACACTTATAACACTTGTGTATTTACACTCGTGTGTACACGGTGTACTTTGGACGTGTGTGACCGCGTGCAGAATAAGCAGGCAATGCAACAAGTGTCCTGAGGTTTTGAATCACAAGCAGATCGCGGCAAGAGAACGAGAGAGACACCAAATAGTTCGGGTCGAGAGAAAGAGGAGAAACGGAAGAAGAGCCGGAGGAGGAGAAATAAAAGAGAAAGAGAGAAAGAGAGAGAGAGAGAAAAAGAGAGGAAGAGAACTTGATGGATGGCGCAAAGAGACAGAACAACGTGATGAGAGAAAGAAAGAGTGGGAGAGAGAGAGAAAAATCGTATATCCATATAGTGCAAAAGAGACGATGAGATTTATATAAAAAGGAACGTGAGGGAAAGTGAAAAAGACAGAGAGAGAGAAAGAGCAGGAAGAGGCAAAGATTGAGAGAGGTAGATAAATACGAAATATACGATACCCTGGAGAGAGGTTTACGCGAATACATTCTCGACTATCCGGAACAGATGAAATGACGTATACTATCGAGGTTTTTAAAGCTTCAATGCCTCGACGTCCCGGATCCCTCACAACTCCCGTGGGATTACGTTTCATTGAAAATCAAAATATTTGGCACTTCGTGTTACGGGCGCATACACGGGTACTAGTTTCGCATTGGGGTCGAGGTTTTGATCGTACCGTTCAATTAACGTGACCACGTACATCGATTTGTGTATTTTTTACATATTATCAATTTTTAAAAATTTTGTAATTTTTTTTTAATTTTGTAATTTTTTTAAAATATTGTAATTTTTTTTTAATTTTGTAATTTTTCCTTTCAAAAAAGTATTGAAAAAGGGTATAGAAAAGGGGAAAATTAAGAAGGTTGCGATTTTGAATTTCTGTTGGTGGGGTATACATCTTTATCAGCCAAGGCCGATGGTAAATACTATTCACCATTTTGTAAAATAAGGATTTGTATATGGGGAAAAATAGAGGATTGGTAAACTCAAAATCGTTATTTTGAGGTAGAACTAGCGGATTTATTAGTCAACAGTATATCTATGATTTTTTGAGTTTGAAAATAGAAAAATACAATACATTTAAGCATAATAATATTCATCATGAGGAAATAATTATTAGAGAATTGTTGGTAATAAACGTGTTCAATTATTATTATAAAAAATGAAGTACTAAAATAACAATCAGCTTACTCAAGTGATGTTATCAACCGCGATTTTATAAAACTGTTCTCGAAAAACATTGCGAACGTCGAAAAAATAATCGCTTCAATCGACAATATCTGCTTGAAATGTCCGATAGCCTTTTTTTTTTAAACAGATGTAATCGCGACAGTTTTGTTGGCACTTTCCGTTTTTTTGCATAGTTTGTATCTAATCGCAAACTATTAATATTTCCGTTCCAAAAATTGATCTGTATATATTTTCCAAATTTTGTGTTTTTGATGTATTGATTTAATGAATTAATTACTGTCGTATTTCCTCGGTAAGATATGCTGAATTTTCGCCGACGTAATTCTGAATCGCTATTTTACGGTATACGAAACAATCAATTTTGTTTTTTTTATCAAAAATGTTATTTTCCAGAATATCAATATTTATCAATATCAACATTTATCAATATCAATATATCAATATTATCAATATCAAAATATCAATATTTATTATTATATCAATATAATTCAGAACAATCCAATAGTAGGAATATCCATGTTTGTTTATATATCAAAATGAACATGTACTCACCGTTCTGTAGGTACGTTTCTGGCCAGCATGTTTGCCCGGTCGCCCCTCGAGATCCACGTGAACTGCGTGTATAATGTCGAAAAAGTTTTCAACTATAGCGACCTTTTTGTAGACCCTACCCGGTGGGATCGTTCCGTCGGCACCGTTTAACGCCTGTAACCCAAACAAACCCAAATAAAAGGTTCGATTAAAAACATGAAATTACTTTTTGAAAATGCTATTAATAATTATTGATACAAAAGTGAACAAAGGTAATGGAAATTATCCCTATATATCCATATAAACATTGATTGTTATATTATTCAAAATTGATATACTTAAGCTTTAGTTTGTCGAAAATTTATCGTAACTTAAAGTTACCCATTAAGTCCATAATCTCTGTGAAATTTCAGTTAATTTCTATAATAACCTCTATCCGAACATTTAATTGAAAACTGGTGTTCGTATGTTAGTTTTAGGTTACGAAAACAATAGAACGAAACCTTCAAACGAATTTCGATTAATCTTAAATAAATTTGGTAGAGTTGATGCGACCGTTAGAGGTTTTGAAAGTTTTTGAATCCAACCTAAAAGTTGAATAGTTAAGCAGACTGTTAGCTTTGTTAATTAACGACTAGTTTATAGTTGGTCTCGTTAATTAACGATTAAGTGTAAAATTAACTTCGTTAATTAATGATTAAGTGTACAATAAACGTCGTTCATTAACGATTAAGCGTGCAATAAACTTCGTTAAGTAACGATTAATCGTAATAATTAACAAAGTTTAATTAATTAATTAACGATGTTTAATTAATTAAACGATTAATCGTAGTAATTAACGATTAAGTGCACAATAAACTTCGTTAATTATTGATTAAGTGTACAATTAGTCTCTTTAATTAACGATAAGTGTACAATTAGTCTCGTTAATTAAAAATTAAGTGTACAATTAACCTCGTTAATTAATGCTTCGTGTACAATTAACTCTTTTAATTAATTATTATCGTACAATTAACCTCGTTAATTAACAATTAGTATTTATTTGGGTTTGTTTAGGTTAATCGTTAACGCACGATTAACCTGATCAAACCCAAACAAAATTCATCAATTAACAATTAGTGCATTTAATTAGCATTTATTTGTACAATTGATATCTCTTTAATAAATTAATTAATAAACTTCGTCAATTGATGATTGATGTACCTATAAAGGATATATTGAAACGTATCATGCGCGATACAGCAATTCCCTACGAACCATCGGAGCAGACGACAGTAAGGAAATCCAAAGTGAGGTGGCGACACCTATCCAAGGGTAGTTTAAACACCGGCAAGGGTAGCTCACCCAATCGATCCTACAGTCGAGACGTTACCAACGCGAGGCATGGGGATTCTGACTTATCGACGGTTCGCTCTAAGGATACGGTTTTTGGCAAACTGCGCGTCAAGACCGCACGTCGGCAATTTGTCGGTATTCCAGGGAACGTTAATACCGATGGTAAAACTATAGGGTGTCGAAGTTAGGTTAAAGGGCGAAAGCGTCGTTACCTCTAAATGATTCATACATTACTAAGCATACACTAAATAATAATGAATAATATGAATAAATAAACATTCGTACACTAAATGATTCATATTGGAGTGAGAAAAACAGAAAAACTTTGGTCCATACACTCAAATGGATATTTCTGATAAACCCATACGATCTCCAAATTTGTTATCTTCGGAGAAATCCTGGCAAGGGATTTCTTATCGAAAACATTTTTTCACCCCCCAATTTTGCGTTGAGGAGATAAATAATTATGGCAATGCTAATTCGAGGTTATAGAAAACGTTGAATGATAAGGTTAGGGTACTGACAGCATATTGGTGCTCCTTAACCTTGTTCACCAAAATGGCGGTTTTTAATGCTCCGTTTCGCCACTGGTAGCGCTAGTTGTTTTTCGTTAACTTTTAATCAGCTTTTTTTAGCTTTAGAAAAGTATCCAGTAAGAAATAATTTTACGAAATTTTTTTTTAACGTGTCAAAATAAAGAATGTACAATTGTATCGAAAATCTACTATTTTTTCAGTCCATACGTTGCATAAAATTCTTTTATAAGTTATTATCCTTCTAAAAATTATATATAAGTACTTCTCAAGTTATTTCTCATAAAAAAATAGTTTTAAATCCTTTTTCGCAATTAAAATCAACACGATCAAACATTTGTTAAAAATTTGATATTTAACAGTGTAAAATCAGGAATCACATTTTTTAGGTTCTTTTTTCGAAGAAAAAACCCTAAAAATTCCTACTGATCTTACCATCTACAAATTTAGAATTCCGTATGTCAGAAGTCAAACAAAGTCGTACGATTAAGGGGTTGGACAAGTATTTCCAAAAAAATGTCACAATTCCTTCGAGCAAAAGCTCAAATTCTTAAACCAAAAGAACTGGAGTGTTTTTCAAAAAGTTTTATCTTTATTTTAATAAACACTAGTAAAATTCACGTTTCAACAAACACGTGGAAATCACACGTGGAAAAAAAAGTGCAACCGGAAAAAAAAGGTTTTTTTTACACAGTAGGGGATAGGGTTGATGCCAGTAGCCTGGATAAGGTCACGGAGAGCCTAGACACTTTTTACCCAGTACTTTAACGGCGACTGTAGGAAACTGGATGGGCGATTGGGGAGGAGGGGGGGGGGGTCCAAGGGGTGTAAACTTTCCTTCCCGAGGAAGTTTGCCGCGCCTGCGCGACATTATTGTATTTCCCTAAACACCTGTTGAAGGGCTGAAAGAGCTTGAACTCGTGGAACTTACAGAGTGGTGGGTAGACGGTAAGGGGTTGTGGTCAGCCTGTATAACAATGTCCGATACTCGCCGATCGTCGGATCAAGCCACTCTAAGCGGCTTTCGAAACCTGCAGGATTGAATGGGACCGAAAAACTCGGTCTGCCTTCTCCGGCGTGACGATGTCGATCCCTTTTGTCTCACGATCGACGCTTCCCTTTGAAAATTTTATAGAGTCTCGGGACTAGATTATATAGCTTCGGCTAAATATTGCGGATTTATATAAAACGCTAAAAGAGGTTAACTATAGTGATCAGACGTTTTTATCAATATTTTATAGTACTATTATTATTATCTTTATTATTAATTATTATTGTAAATAATTAATTATTATTATCTTTATTATTAGTTATTATTGTAAATAATTAATTGTTATTATCAATAATTAATTATTATTATTAATTAATTGATCATTATCTATTATTTTTATTATTATCATTACTAGTTATTATTAAGTATAAAGGGACATTTTAGTATCAACATTTTACAATACAATTACCATTATTATTATCGATTGTGAACATATAATTATTTAATATTATTCTTATTATTTCTTATTTTTATTAATTATAGGGGATTTGTATAAACATTTTGTTAAACAATTATAATTAATACCAGATTCGTGGCATTCTGGGAATGCAACGAATACATAAATATTATATTGTTTTTAAATGTTCTTACTCAGAGCTACGAAAATGATGCATTATATTTAGATATGCCCAATAGTCCAATAGAGCTAATTACACTATGTATAAGTACGACAATACCGCTGTGTATGATTTTCCATATCAATGAAAATAAATTTAAAAAAAACCAAACCATTATTTCGTTTCCGGCATTTTACTTTCGGTACACCCTGTACATAAAAATCTTTAAAGCATTTCGGGCACGGGTATGAAAACGATAATGTATGGATGGTCGAGCCGGGCACGTGTACGAATTAAAGCTCTATTCCGTACTCGGATACCCGCGAACGTGGGTACCCCCCTCGTGTGGGTGGAAGCGAGAAAGCGAGAGGGCAATTTTAAACAGAGAAATTTCACGTCACCGGGCTCTTCCCCCTCCCCCCCCCCCCCAACCAACTCCGACCCTCCCGCACTCCTCCAACCCTCATCGGCTGGTTAATACATACAGGCACGTGTATAGATGTATACGAGGATATATACAACCATTAGAGGGTCGCGCGTTCGTTCGAGCCGTAACACGGGGTGGGGGCGGGAGGGGGGGGGGTGAGTTTCACAGCTGAACGCACGAGGCGTGTGTTCGGCGTCCTGTCGCCTGACGGGGGGACTGCGTCACGCAATGCCCGCGTACCTATATCGGACGGCTATAACGAGCGTGTGGTGAATGTGCGAGGTCGAATGGGTCGAACCGAAGCCCAGCGTGCGTAACCAGCGAAGCCCTTGCCCGGGCTATTACTATAGTTATGTACAGGGTGTACCGG